>PVLA01006723.1:0-118045 GCA_004027455.1 Hydrochoerus hydrochaeris | reverse complement strand
GAGTACATGCCAGGAAGCCAATGTGATGAGTTTCTTCTGGAGATCAAATAGCATATGTCTTCCCTTCTGGAGCCAGGAAGTGATGCTCAATGTAAGGACCAGAGCTCCCCCAAAGTGAACCACACCCATTCTCACAACAAGGTCCCAAGCTGCTCCAATGATAAGAAGAGTTGAGTACATGCCAGGAAGCCAATGTGATGAGTTTCTTCTGGAGATCAAATAGCATATGTCTTCCCTTCTGGAGCCAGGAAGTGATGGTCAATGTAAGGACCAGAGCTCCCCCAAATGAACCACACCCATTCTCAACAACAAGGTCCCGAGCTCCTCCGATGACAATGGTCAGACTCACACTGGGGAAGCCGGTCATGATGAGCTCCTCCAGGAGAACCAGAGGCTCAAACAGCAGCACTAGGAGAACCCACAACTTCCCCTCTCCACGTCTCTATTTAAATATGGTTTATTATGTGTTAATATGGTGAGATTAGTTAATAGAAGCCTATTAGTACAGATTTCAACTTTCCTCAGGCAGAACATTTACGCTCAGCGCCGTGCTGATTTAATTCAGCTGGTGTTAAGTTGACCACTAGTTTTCAATCCATAACACAAGGTATTCATTCAGCCAATCAGAAGAAATAAAAAGTGAATCAGGCAAGATACTCAAGACCAAGAGACAGGCTGGCTTAGCCCTGGAGAGCAGCTGTATAAATTGAAAAACCAAAGACTTCTCACTAATTTCGCGGCACTAAATTAAATCTGTTACTACTTCAGTGTACACAAATTATGTGATGCTGCCGCCATACTATTTCGATCTGTATTAATCTGTCTTATTGTACTCCAAATGGGACAGAAGGAAAATGCCAGTCTGAAGCTCCACGCGGTAATCTGCAAACAAAACTGAAAGATTTTAGAAGCCCAGAAAGGCTGTGCTGTCCCAGCACCTCAGTTGGGTACCGTGGTACCTTCGTTGCTTGCTCGTGAAGCAGGGTTCAGGAAGACCTTAGTACACTCATTAACCCACTTGCTATAAGCTTTAAGCAAGGGCAGGCACAGCTCAGTGGTACAGTAGTTGCCTCACACGTGTGAGACCTGGGTTCAGTACCCAGCATCACAGCACAAAAAAGTAAAATTTAGTCCGTATCTTGGTGTCCTCGCTTTTGAATAATTTATTACGTCTTGGATAGTGTATTACAACTTTTCAGATCTTATTTAGCTTCAGCTTCTCTAGAAAAGAGAGGTTTCTTCGCTCTGAAAATAGTTGTGATTACCTCGATCCCTCAACACGCATTACCCTATTTTTTTTAAGTATAAATAACTCTTCTTCATAATAAAATAAAAGATAAAGCTTAGCATCAGACCACTTGGACCTTTTCCTCATCTCCTCTAGGTACAAGATGCCAGCAGTTGGGCTCAAGGCATTCCAGCCTTAGTGAACGCTTTTTGTAGCTTTGTCTTTCTCTTGACACCAACCTGCCTTCTCTGGACGCAGAATCCATGTCTGCTTGTGCTGTGTCATTCAGTGGGGCTACTGCTTGCCAGGCTTCTTATACGAAGTCCCCCGGATTTTGAGTAACAGTCACCATGTTTTCCAAAACATTATCAGTACAGGAAGAAGTAACTTGCCTCAATTTTGTACGTTTCCATCCTAAAATACTAAGTTTGGAACAAATACAATCCTTAAGAAGTTCTGCAGTCTTGAAATCTGTACTAATAGGCTTCTATTAACTAAACTCACCATATGAACATAGAATAAACCATATTGTTTTGTGGGTTGCTTTTGGTTTGGTTTTGTGGTTCTAGGGATTCATTCTGGGGCCTCCAGCTCGCCAGGCAAACACTGAGCTACACCCCCAGAGCCCTTCCCCTCCCCCGCTTTTAAAGACAGGGTCTCGCTAAGTTGTCCTGGCTGCTCTGGAACTTATGATCCTGCTGCCTTAGCTTCCAGAGTAGCTGGGGTCACAGGCGGGCACCATCACAGCTTGTTGCGTTATGTGTTCTTGATAACACATCTACCCAATAATGCAGAAAGAAGAGACAGCACCACAGCACATTCTAAAAGGAATTAGAGCTGGATGTGGTGGTGTACTTAGGAGGCTGAGGCAGGAGAATTGCCATGAGTTCAAGGCCAGCCTGGGCTACATAGTGAGACCCTGTCTCAAAAAAAAAAAAAAAAAAAAGAAAGAAAGAAAGAAAGAAATTAGAAAGGACAAATTGTCACTGATAATCCTAACAAGATTTTTCATACAAATACAAAGGCTGGGTGTGGTGGTGTATGCCTATAATCACAGTAGTCCAGAGACTGAGGCAGGAGGATTGAAACATATTTGAGACCAGCCTGGGCTGCATAGAGAAACCCTGTCTCAAAAAGAAAAACAGAAAACAAAAAACTGGAGTTAAGATGTATGACAGAGATAGACATTTGTAAGCCTCTTGAGTTTAGAAAAAAATTCTAAATAGATCTCACATTGACAACAGCCTTTTTCGAATTTTCAAACAAGTTTGTAAATAAAGCAGGCTAAAAACTTCTGTTTGGGATGGAAGCCAGGGGCCCACACATGCTAAGCTCATACTTCTACCACTAAACCATGGCAAAACCATCCTACTTTAAAAGAATTGCAAAACAATGGCTTTAAATGTAAGAGCAGCTCACATTTATGGAACTGTCATTGCATGCCATGGACCAGATTAAATAACAAAATAATTATTTGCATTAATCTTTTCAATAACCCTGTCATACACATTTTTAAAAGTCATGCATAATTTTGTTTACTCTTTTTTATTGAGAACCAACTAGATTTCTGGTGCTATTCTTGACAAGGGTGAAAAAGCACCAAGTAGAACAAGTTCTTCCTGTGGAGTCTTTACTCCAATCTAGATGAAAACTATAGGCAAAAAAATTAAATAATAAAAAAGTATCAGGTCACAATAAGTAAAATGATGAAAATAAGAGTGACATTCACCAGGCATGGTGATGCACACCTAAAATCCTAGCACTCAGGAGGCTGAGGCAGGAGGATCGTGGCGAGTTGAAGTCAGACTGGGCTACACAGTGAGTTCAAATCCAGTCTCTACATAGTGAGACCTGGTCTCAGAAACAAAAACAAAAAAAGATTAATCTCCAAGGACCTCTAATCAGCACCCTGGGCAACTCTGGGAGCTGAACAGAAATACAGACTCCATTGCCAAATGTGCAGTAAACTCAACAAGATCATGTAGCTTACAGCAGCAATTCCTAACTTTTATTGAGCATTTACTCTATGTCAGGCACTCTTTCTTTCTTTCATAATTTTACCTTATTTTTGTGGTACTGGGGATTGAACTCAGAGCCTTCACACTGAGCTCCACTCCCAGACCTATTTGTTCTATTTTTAAGACAGGGTCTTGTTGAGTGACAGTGTGGTCCAAGGTGGGCTTGAATTGGCAATCCTCCTGCCTCAGCCTTCCAGAGTGCTGAGATTAGAGCATGCACGGCCACACTGTGCGGATTCTATTTTAAAGACTCTCAGTCATGACACTTGTTTTCCCAGGTAGCTGATGATACCTAAGGAAATGCTGGCTTCTAGCAAAGTCTCCCCGCGTGCTTTTCAAAAGGAATCCTACGGAACCCGAATACGTGGACCACTCGAGGCTTCTTAAGAACACGCAGGGAAGTGCTGCTGAAATGCACAGGACAAACCCCCCTGGACATACGTCACAAAGCTCAACTGTACCCACCCTTCTTCCACAGAGCTGCAGCAGTCAGAGGGAAGGAAATACGGAGCCCGTGTGTTTTTGCTACTTCCCACTACACTTGAATTACCTCTATCATGATTTTTTTTTCACTTGTTTGGTTGGTTTGTTGGTCTGGTCTGTTTTCACGGTACTGGGGCTTGGACCCAGACCCCCGCCCGATTGAGCTGTATGACTAGAGTCCTCTTCTAGTCTTTATTTTGAGACAATTACTCCCTAAATCACCCAATCCGGGCTAGAACTTGAGACCCTCTTGCCTCTGCCTCCCAGAGTGCTGGGATAATAGGTGTGTGCGACCATGCCTGGCATCTATAATCTTTTAAAAATCTGGTAAAATAGGGTTGGGGATTTAGCTCAGTGGCTTAAGCACCTGCCTGGCAAGCACGAGGTTGTGAGTTCAATCCCCGGTACTGGGGGAAAATAAAATTAGGCAAAATAGTGGACCAAACTATTTCAACAGAAATTAAACACCTGGCCTTTAAGAAACTAAAAGTTTCTGGGTTGTGGCTAAAGCTCAAGGACAGGGGCTCTGGCATCGCAGCACAGAGAAAAGACACAGGGTTAAAGGGAAGACTCCAAGACCTGCAAAACGGCATCTGTCCACATAAACGTCGTGCTTCCCAGGCAGAGAAAACTGTCTTTTTGTGTTATCCATTCGTACATATCCAGCTGTCGACCTAGACATATTCAATATAATTTACGATTCATGTGGCTACTTCTATGCATCCTATATTTACTTCAACAGAACAGTAAAAGAAGTTACAAGAAATCAACTGATCATGAGAGGCATTCATGTAAACCTGAAAAACTAAATGCCTCTTGTTCCTTTTGTTTTTGTTTTTTTTTTTTTTCAAGGTTTGTACTCCTTGGAAAATTGAGGCCTAGGACCTGGCTCAGTGGTACAGCACATGCTGGGTATATGCAGGCTCAATCGCTCGCTCCTAAGTAACTAAATACATAAAATGATTTGTGAGTGACGTAATTCTGAAAGGTAAGAAGGAAGTTAGCATTAGTAAGTGCTCACTGGGCTGGGGGTTTAGCTCAGAGGCATAAGCACCTACCTTGCAAGCACACGGTCGTGAGTTCAATCCCCGGTACCGATAAATAAATAAAAATTTTTTTTAAAAAAGGTAAGTGCCCACTACATTCCAGAACATAAATAAATTTTCTTAGTGTTTTCTGACTTTTCCCCAAAAAACAAAAAAATCAAACAAACAAAACCCAAAGTAGACATTATTCTTCCTTACACATGAGAAAATTTAAATACTTTTTTCCCCTTCCTTTCTATTTTTTTGGTTTGGTTTGGTTTTTTGCGGTACCAGGGATGGAACTCATGACTTGCGCGTGCCAGGCAGGCGCTTAAGCCACTGAGCTAAATCCCTGGCCCTTTTTTTTTTCTTTTTTTTTAAAGACAGAGTCTCACCGTGTTGCTCAAACTAGTTTGGAGTTCATGGTGACCCTCCTGCCTCAGCCTCAGATTACAGGCGTGTGCCACCACACCCAGCTCTAAATATTTTAAGAGATTAAGAAATTAAGGCAAAGCTAGGTGACCCCAACTAGCTGGACATCACCCCTTTAAAACAGCAAGAGCACTACAGACAAGTGAAGGCTGTATGTCCACTTGTCATAGCAGGGAATCAGAAAATCAAACAGAAACCTCACTCAGGCCCTCATAGTTAGAGCACTATGGCTCCTGGAGCAACCAAACCAGGCTCTACCTAGGTTCAGCTGGGCAATGAAGGGCAGGGATTTAGCTCAGTGGCATAAGCACCTGCCTGGCAGGCATGAGGTAGTGAGTTTAATGCCCGGTAAAGAAAAAACAATCATGAGCTAAGCAACTGTGGAAGGCTGCCTGCCAGCACTCAGCACCTCTCTGAACACCTGGTACTGCCCCAAACCCACCTCCACCAGCAGCTTTTCCTGTGAAAAACCCAGGACAAGCCGGGCGTGGTGGCTCATGCCTGTAATCCCAGCACTAGGGAGGCTGAGGCAGGAGGATCGTTGCGAGTTCTAGACCAGCCTGGGCTACAAAGTGAGCTCAAGGCCAGCCCAACCTGCACAGGGAGACCCTGTCTCAAAAAGACAAAAAAAAAAAAAAAAAATTTTTAAAAAGCCCAGGGCCAAACCATCAGAGAGAAAAAAACTCTCTTTTGAATAAATCTAAAAGCCTTCCTTTTCTACACAGCAGGCTTCTAAAATTTTTGACAATAACTAGATTTATCTACATACACCTTTCTGAGTTTCAAGTGCAAAATTTTAATGTAGTTAGCACTAACTGAAAACATGAATGACCTACTCTCCCGATAAGAAGATAACACCAATTTGGGAAATAAATCAGTGTTGGATCATGAACACAATTCAAGAAGTTGTGCTACCAGGAGGCAAAGGTACCCGACGACACAAAATTTAAGTAAAGCGCATTTAGTTTTAGAGCCTTAATTATCCTGAAAAGAACCATGTGAAAATCTACTAAATAGAATAACTTGAGGTAGCAATAAATAATTCAACACATAATTAGGAAGCGTCTTGGATGCAAAGCTATGTGCTAAACACAGTAAATACACTCAGTGGGGAGCAGACAGATGCTATCAACACACTAGCCCACTCAGCGCTGTGGGAAAGGCACACACAAACTCACAGCGAGACTGTTGCAACTGAGGCCAAACAGGCAAGAAGAGGGGAAGCGAAGGAAGGAGGTGCACCCCTGCCAGAAGGCTCGGAAAACCGTGTGTGGCACACTTACTGCGCAACAGGTGGGCCCAGGATGTAGCTCAGGAGCACGCTGCCTGTCTGAGAAGCATGAGATCCTGAGTTTGATCTTCAGCGCTCAGTCCCCCGCGCCCCCCAGAAAAGTTTTAGTATGGCTGAGACATTAAGGGGAAGGCAGACAGGAACAATGGACAGAAGTACAGAAAGACCAGGTAAGCAAGGGTTTTCCAATGATCAGCAGTTGCAGTTTAATCCTTCAAACAAACAGGAGGTCACTTATGAGGTGTTTGTTCTGTTTTGTTTTTTAGCTTTTCTGAGCCAGAGTCTCACTATGTAGTTTAGGCTGGCCTTGAACTCACCATGTAGTGCGCAGACTGGCCTCAAACCTGTAGCAATCCTCCTGCTTCAGCCTCCCGGGTGCTAGGAGTGCTGGGATTACAGGGGTGCATAACCACTTACTTTTAAAGGGTAGTTGGCTTGGGTTAGGGACGTTGCTCAGAGATACAGCACTTGCCTAGCAGGCACAAGGCCCCTGGTTCAAAGCTCAGCACTAAAAAAAAAAAAAAAAAAAAACGAAGTGTGCATGACTTGATTCTGTTCTCCCAAACAAAGGAGAATTCTGTATACACGTCTTAGCAGCTTTGTTTCTCTGTCACACAAGAAACAATCTGTTGGAAAACTTAGTAGGAAACAACGGGCAAAAGAAAGGATCTCATTTAAAATTGGAATGAAATTGGGGAACCATGGTTTGTGGTGGCGGAAAAGAAAAGCTCCCTCAGTTTTTGGAGGGAATAACTTTGAAAAATGCTTAAGTGGTTAGGTTTACTTGGTGCAGTTAAAAATTAAACTTTTCAATTTTTTTTTTCTTTTTTCCCGGTACCAGGGATCGAACTCACAACCTCATGCTCGCCAGGCAAGCGTTTATGCTGCTGAACTAAATCCCCAGCCCCTAAACTTTTTACTTTTAACATTGCTGCTACATCTGAAATAAACTTAGGTGATGCTCTGGTAAAAAAAAAAAAAAAAAATTTGGAATGAAAAGTCTAAAACAATACTAACAATTTATAAGGGCTAATTGGAAAAAAATCTAAATGACATAAATGAAAATTTGGAAAACCACACAACAACGTTATTAGAAAGAAAGCTATATTATAATATTACCAGTTCATCTTAAATTAACTTATAAATTAAATATACTTCTACCAAAATCTTTAGACCATGTGATGAGTGAAAGTACTGAGAAAGAACTTGCCTACCAACTGTGAAAATACACATAAAACAGTGACTGAAAGAGCCACAACTCGAACAGATAAACTTCAAAAAAAAAAATCTTTGTGGAATAATTTAATATATAATAAAAGAGGAAAACATGACAAATCTTATCATTGTCATTTTGCCACTCAATTTTTTATTTATTTATTTTTATTTTGGTACCAGGGTTCGAACTCACAACCTCACACTTGCCATGCTGATCTAAACCCCCAGCCCTTCTCACTCAATTTATAATTATGCATTTATCATTCATTTTATGGCTATTCCTTTTTTGTTGGTGGTGTTCCAGGAATCGAACTCATGACCTTGTGGTTGCCAGGCGGGGCTTATACCACTAAGCTAAATCCCCAGCCCTATGTCTATTCCTCTGAACTAGCCTACAAAACTATGAGAGGGAAGGTACCACACCTAACTCACCGCTTACTTAGTATCAACGATGTCTATGGGAGGCATAAGGCATATGACAGGAACACAAAAATAAACGAGGTTAGCTACGGGGAAGCAATAGATTATGCAACCAGTAGCATGTGACTCACTGATACAGTGTTTTCAGTTAATTTAGGTGAACACCTCATACTACATATCCTTATAATTTCCAGATAATGTAAAATATAAATTTTTAAAATCAAAACAAAAAAGAGAGTATACGTGAATATTTTCCTAGTCAAGGATCTGCCACATTGACTCCTGCCCGGACAGTTTGTAAGACCCCGTCTCAAAAAAAGAAAATAAATAAAAGGTTTGGAGATGTACCTCACTATAAAGCCCGTGGGTTTCAGTCCCCAGTACCATCACATACTCTGCAACCAGTACATCACACTCTCTGCAATCCACAGCATGGAGAGAAAGTACTTGTAAATCACCTAGCTGATAAAGAATTTGTCTCCAGAATCTGTAAGGTATGCCTGAGAATGGACCGTCTACCCGGGCCGATTGCTGAATCTCCCGTGGGCTCCAGACCGATGAAACTGAGGCACGGGTAACGCTCCAGTCGTGATCATGACCCTTTGTTTCTGACAGAGGAGTTTCATGTCTTCTGTCAATTTCCAAGAACCTGCAACAGCCCAATGTAGGGAAAAGAATCTACGGGTAGGAAAAAAAAAAAACGAAATAAAATGAGGGACTCATTGGGTTTTCTGGCTAATCCGAACCAGAAAGAGTCAAAGCTTTACTGAAGAAGTGAACAATTAACAAGAGAGAGCTGATAAGCAGAGCCCCAAGGAGGAGGCCAGAGGCGCCCTAACCAAGTGAGCCTCCCTGTCCCTCCCACTTTCAATAAAACGCAAAGAAGACAAGGGGCAGCCACTTAAAAGAAAGCTCCTACTTAGCATATTATACACACCTATGTGTCTCCATATTCCCACACTAGGGTTACTATATTGCTGCGCTAGTGAACATGCATCCTCTTATTCACTAACTTGAGTTGCCTTCTCTGTAAGGCTCCTCCTATCCAACCCATAAATCCCAGAGATAAACCCAAGAAGGACAAGCAGACAAGAAAAAACAAAGTCCACTTAGCAGTGTGCACCCAGGCACACAGACCACGGCGCTTGGGTTAGGCTCCCACGGCCTGGGCTCCACCTATGACAGTCCAGAGCGACAAGCTCCAGGTTGATACTTGAGGGGCAGGGCTCCCCAAAGCATGCCAAAAGGAAGCTGAGCACAAGGCCCCAGGGGTGTAGGCCTTCCCGGCACCCCAGATGCTTTGGGGTAGCTGTCTCTCGATCCCTTCTGCCTCTTTTCACATACAGTGTTTTCCCTTTTCAAGTTCATCCCATTAATTCAGAACTGGCACAGGGTTTACGGTCCCGGTGAGCTGCTCCACAGCAGAACAGTAGAGCTGTGGTGCACACCCCAAAGCAAAACCAACACGTCATCTTTTTTTCTAACACGTTATCTCACTGACAAGGTAAAAACTTCATAGTGCTTGATATCAAGAACATAATTAGCATGAAATCAACATGTCATCAAAATTTTTTGATTATTTTTTAAAATGTCATATTCTTTTTTCACATGAAGTCTATAAAATGCAGTTTTTATATTTCAAAATCGATCTTGATTTGGATACTAAGCTTTTTTGGCCTTTTTTTTTTTTTTTTGAGACGGGGTCCCCTTATGTAGTACAAGTTGGCTTTGAGCTCGCTATGTAGCCCAGGCTGGCCTCAAAGTCATGATCCTCCTGCCTGAGCCCCAGAATGCTGGAATCACAGACACGCCCCAGCCTGCACCAGCATTCCCTGCTTTTGTCCACTAGACTTGCATGGGAAATAGTTACTTTGGTGTTTGAACTTCATAGAATCTATAGTTGAAAAAGTAGTTTCACTTTCCCAAGTTGTTCCAAGAATAAAGTTTTCCAATAGCTAAATCAAGTGTCTTTCCAAAAATTTTATTCAAGTTAAGTAAAATTAAATATTTTAGTTACCCAGACACATCACTGCAAGGATGCTGTGCCCAAATGCAGCTAATGGCTGTGGTGTCAGACAGCTCAAGCCCAGTCACTCTTGGAAAAGCACAAAGTTGGAAGATTTATAGAGCCAGACACAAAGGTGTATTATATAGGTACAGACTTACATCAGTGTGACACTGGAGCTACAATAGACCAACAGAACAAATTAGAAGCCTACACATATCTAGTAACTTGATTTAGGTCCAAAGCTACAGTACAGTAGTAACCCAGGGGGGGAAAAAAGCTCTATTCAAAACAGTTCCTAGGGGCCAGGGATTTAGCTCAGCAGCATAAGTGCCTGCCTGGCAAGTGTAAGATCATGAGTTCAATCCCCGGTACCCCCCCACCCAAAAAAAACCAGTTGCTGGGTCACCTGGATATCCATGTGGGGGGGGGAATGGATTTTGACCCCATCCTAACATCATGTATAAAAATTAATTCCAAATGGATCATAGCTACAAATGTGAAAGTAAAAAACAATAAAATTTCTTAAAGATACTGTAACAGCTTCATAACCTGAGGTATGTATCTCTGAAACAGAACACATAACTAGAGACTGATTAATTAGATTACATTAAAATTAACAACTTCTGCTCATGAAAGGACTCCATTTAAAAAAGGAAGAGGTTTAAAGTACAGCTTCATGGTAGAGCACCAGCCTAGCCTGCCAAGAGGGCCTGAGTTCAATACTGAGCAAAACAGGAAAGAAGAGAGGGAGGGAGGAAAAAAAGGAAAAAAGCAAGCCATAAACTGGGAGAAAACATTTAACGATATATCTGACAAAAGATTCATATCAGAAACATTTAAGGAGCTGGGCCCATTGGGATACTCCTATAACTCCAGCACTCTGGGAGGCTGAGGCAGTAGGACTGCCAAGAGTTTAAAGCCAACCTGGGTCAAGTTCACTCTGAGGTACACAGTGAGACCCTACCTGAAAAAATAATTTTTGGGCAACTCGCTCAGGACCTCCTTCTGTCTCTCTTCAGACAGAAGCTTTCTCTCAATAAATATATTCTACTCTTCAAAAAAAAAGTGGGGGGAGCAGGGATTTAGCTCAGTGACTCAAGTGCTTACCTGGTAAGCGCAAGGTTGTGAGTTAGATCCCCGGTACCAAAAGCAAAAAACAAAATAACAAAAAACAAAATTAAAAAACAAAGTTGGGGGTGGGGGAGACTGGGGAAGTAGTTCATTGTGCCCTGGATTCCATGTCCAGTGTCAAACACAGAAAAGAAAAAAATCAAAGCTGTATTTTCTAGACTTCAAGGCACCAAATCGGACAGAGCCCTTTGCCATCGTTAATATATTAGCAAACACTTTACGGAATTAAAATGGCTATAATAATTCCACACGCAGTTGGGTTCATTCCATTTATATTCACTGACTGAAATCCCCTGCCTCTAGCACTTCAGTATTAATATTTCAATTATTCTGCGCACAGCTGCACATGTACGCAACATTTCTTACATTTAAAGCGATTTTCCCATGTAATAACTTGGTCTGTAAGTAAGGGAGAGCTGGGATGCTCAATCCCATTCTACAGATGAGGAAGTGGAAATACTAAGTTACGGGCTCAGCAGAACGGAATGAAATCTAACGATCCCATGTTTCCAGGTCATGTTTTAGCAGTCTACTGACATCTCCTACGTTAGTCCTAAAACAGAACTGAACAACATTCATCGAAATATAACAGCCATAGAATAAAGCAGCATCACTTTTCATTAAGAGAAAGAAGACTGTTGGCAAAAGGAACACATGTTTAGCTAAACAAAATCAAAACTGCATAAGGAATTCAGATTTTGACTTTAAAATGTTTCTTCAACGGCTGGGAGAAAAATACACAATCAGGAAAAGCACATGGAACACTGCAAAAGGGCTGGATTAAAATTTCCACTGTAAACTTCATTGCTATAATTAGATTTTTAATGCATACTTATTAAACATGCATTCAAATACTCTGTTCACAATTACTCATGAGTCATTTGTATATTTGTTTTGATTTTTAACAAACTAAACAGTAGCCACTGACCAGAAATGTTCTCTACCATGGCTGAAGCTCATGCTGAGGTCACAGGCAGCCTATTTATGTTCTGTTATGTTCTATTCGTACCCAAAAGATAAATATTCAGTTGTTTTGATGAAAACTCCAACGGTCATCAATGACTCAAAGAGTTAAGACTCATCAGTGACGTTATAGATCTGAGCACAATTCAGGGATGAAATAAACAAAGAACAGAACAGAAGAAAAGCAAATCTTCAACTCTTTCTTCAGAGAGACAACACACACCATCATCAAGGAATGATCACAAGATGATTTTCTTTATTTATGAAAGGCTGATTTAGGGGCTTTAAAAGGGTGCTTTTGATTTAAATAGAAAAATTATGAAAATGAAAATTGAATGCTTTCTGGTTAGCATTCTTTTGCTTTTGAAGCTACTTAATCTTAAATGTGCCAATGTGTACAACTTTACAAAAGGAAAAAAATAGTACTTTAAATTTCATGATAACAAATCAGTAAAACACTGCCTAAAAATCTGAATAAAGCTATGCAGAAGTAATTATAGGCATGGCCCACCATACTGAGTAGCTCTTTAATATTCATCCTGTTCATACACTATTTAATAATGAGACCCAAAGGACTTACTTTCTTGCAAAAGAAAATCCACAGATATATTTAGTGTTAGTTTATGGTAAATTGTATATGCCCCTGCACACAGGAGTTACATTTAACATATGAATTGCATCTCATGCCTGTAAGAAGGAACCACTGTAAAAACCACACGTTCATGGATAGAACTGGGGCACGTGGGGTTAGGTGAAATAAGCCTGGCACAGAAAGATAAAGGGAAGCTAAGTAAAAGTTGATTTCTACCAGGCATAGTGGTCTATACCTCTAATGTGACCACTCAGGAGGCTGAGGCAGGAGATGAGGGCTGACCTGTTCATTACAAGATCCTGGAAGCACGCACAGAACAGTTCCCCAAGCCCTGCACCTGGACTTCTCAAGAGAACTCAGGCAGGTTTTCAGGGGCAGGCCTAGATGTTAGCCTGAGGAGTGGGCTCTACAAGAAAGACGGTCACCGAGAGCTTTTGCCACTGTGTCCTCTGCATGGTGGCCACCCTTATGCTGCAGGGCAGTGGTGATGAACCTGTGCTGTCATCAGGGAAGCCCTAAGAGGGTCCCCACCACTGCTGTAGGCTGTACTTCTGTTCCTACTTTTACTTAGCCCAAACTCGCTCCGCAGAGCTTCTTTCTTTTCCTGCTTTTATAAAACTTTGCGCTTGTCTTGATCAATGCTTTGCTCACAACAGAAGGAACCTAGAGAACTACCTTCAGAAAGAGACTGCAGCCCTCTGTAACCCAGTAATAATAGGATTTGCAGTTCAGGGCCAGTTTGAGCTGCCCATAGAGAGACATGTCTCAAAAACAACAACAGGGCTGGGGATTTAGCTCAGCGGCAAAAGCGCCTGTCTTGCAAGCGCGCAGGCATGAGTTCGATCCCCGGTACCGATTTAAAAAATAAAGAAATAAAATAAATAATAATAATAATGTGACAATAGTTTACAACAATTTACCACGTTTGATAAAGAGCTACAAGAGAGGAGGGTGAAGGTTCTCAGCACAGAAAAAATATTAAATAGAATTACTAATTTCTTTGATTTGACATTACACATTGTATCCATGTTTCAGATAACCATACCCTACCCCATAAATATGTACCCAAAAAAAGTTTTTAAAAGAAGGGCAAAATACTGCATGTGCAGGCTCTACTATCTATTGAAAACTGCTCTCTGATCCAGACTATGGGTAAGTAACACGGTGCTCAGAAAGCCTTCTGGGACGGGAACCGTGAGAGAACAGGCGAGAAGGGGTGACCAGGTCAGCGAAAGGAGGTCAGGGAAGAGACTGTGGCGCCTCAGGAGAGGCGGAGTAGAGACTGCACCTCAAAAGAAGAAAAACAGGGCAGCCAGAAGTGACAGCCAACAGGTTTTCCAAGGAAAAACCAGGACAAATCTCAGTCGCAGATTAGAGGAGGATGAGCGCCATTGGGAAGCAGGCGTGGCGTCATTTCTAGATGAAGTTAAGTGACCTTTTGTCAGAGAATGTTAGAGCATGTGGCCGCACTGGACTGAGGCTGACCTACCTGTTTCTGGGCCTTTGACATCTCATATGTCTGTGGTTCTTTTATTGAAGAGACCGATAAAAAAAAAAAAAGTCATCTCTTACTAAAGCATGCATCATTTACTTAAAGAAAATAAAGCTCCTATAAAGCACTAAAAAGCATCACCAATGTACAGTAGATCAATATGCCTTGTGAGGCCTTGGGATTTTTTTTTTTTTTTGAGGCAGGGTCTCACTGTGTAGTGCATGTTGCTCTCCTAACTCATGGCAATTCTCCTGCCAAGTGCTGGGATTACAGTTAAATTCTTGGACCTGCCTTACTACAGCTGCCCCTCCCTTCATCCCAGAACTACCTCCAGGGCACTAGCCATGGCTACGTACCTGTGTGTGTGTGTGTGTGTGTGTGTGTGTGTGTGTGTGTGTGCGCGCGCACACGCGCGCGCATGTGGTTCTGATGTTGCGTGCAAGTACTCTACCACTGAGCCACGCACCATTCCAGTTCTATTTGTTCCTCCCCTCCCTGTGCTGGGAACAGAACCCAGGCTGGGACCTGTACACGCTAGACAAGTGCTCTAACTATGTCTATAGAAAAAATTATGCTAAGCCGGGGATTTAGCTCAGCAGCACAGCGCCTGCCTGGCAAGCGTGAGGTCATGAGCTTGATCCGTAGCACAAAACAAGAAAAAAAAAAGTAAGTCTTTAAAAAAAAAAAAAATTCCCCATTATCATACAGTTAATCGGTCTCAGGAGGAGGTATGAACCTTTTTTTAATATGATAATCTTAATAAAAACCCAGCAAACACAAAATAAGTTTCACATAAAGATAGGCAGTGTAATTGTGCAGTACAAAGTAAATCCAAAAGCCATTTGCTTAAGCACTGATCTGTATTAGTAATAAATTCTACCAATTCATATGGCTGAGGAGGATTTGTTCCACTTAACCTGATATCTAGTTTGGAAAACCTATACATACTAAATAAGAGACTGTAGGCTGGGATGCTTGCATATATCTGTAATACCAGCTCTTGGGAGGCTGAGGCAGGAAGACACAAGTTCTTGGCCAGCATGGGCTACGCAGTGAGTTTTAGGCTAACCAGTACTACGAGTGAGACTCTGTCTCAAGGTAAAACAAGGCAATACAAAATAAACAAACAATAGCTTCTCAGCCTTTTGGTTAAGATCAAGTACAAAATAAATAAACAAGATTGTGCCATGAAAGGTATACATGAGTCATATAACACAGATGCAGAAAGACCAGAAAAGAGTCAGTTTCCCTCAAGGATTCACATTTTCCTTTTCCCTCCCAATACTCCAGCTCGTTCACTCATCATCTTGGCTCTCACTAACTCCCATTTCCTTTCCGAGTCTCAGATTCCTCTGTGTCCTACGATTTATGCTCACTGACATACTCGTAAATACTTGAATGTTAACAAGCTCAAAACTGAATCCTCCCTAAAATGCTTCTGACCCTATTTTGTCTTGGTCAGGTTTTCCTTCACTAAATACCTCAAACTAAGAGCCCAAAGTTGATATTTAACTCTTGTCCTTGCCTCCCCAGAATTATGGATTCCACCCAAGAAGCGTTTTGAGTTCCCTCCATCCGTCACTGCCCTCCACCACAGCAGTAACGCAAGCCCTAAAGTTTCAGCTTCCCCCTAAGTCATCACACTCAGCTACCAGAGAAAACATACTAACAAAGATCTGATCACTTTTCCTTTTTAAAGAATGTTCGGTTTTTATTGTACATATTTGCAGCAAAGATTGATCACTTTTCTTAAGAAACCGACCACCATTCCACGGAGTTTAGAAATCTCCCTTTGCATAAAAGGGAACCAGATGGCACCTGGCCACCCTGCCCTGCTTCGTGGGGACCTGCTCTCCAGGGGGAACACAGAGCAATGCAGGCTTTGCACAGGTCACTGCTCCACTTCTGCTAAACAGAAAAAGAACTTCCTCTCAGGAGCCCTAATCCAATGGAACTGTGACTTTACAAGAGCTGGGAGGGTCACTCTTAGTCTGGGGGTCCTGTGACTCCTGAAATCTGCAGTCTCCATCAGAAAGCAGGACCTCAAAATATGGATGTCTCATCTTTGACCTCCCAGGCTTCTGAACCATGAACCCAACAGACTGACTGTCTCTCTCTCTCTCTCTTTCTCTCTCTCTCTCTCTTTCGTCATTCTTATTGTTTTGAGACAGGGTTAATCTGTATAGTTTAAACTGGCCTTGAACTCACTACGCGGTCCAAATCGGCCTTGAATTTGTGGTGATCCTCCTGCCTCAGCCTCCCAAGTGCTGGGATTAGAGGCATGCACCCACCTGGCATATTATATAGACTTAAATTACATAAAATATCAAATTTGAAAATGAAATAGTAAAATCTCACCTTTGACTGTCTAATCATCTAATGGACATGCACATGGCCATCCCAACGGAATTCATAATGCTGTGCTTCCTAAGAAGCTTAAAGTTAGGATATCAGGTAGGTGATCTGGATAAATAGCACTGTAGAACCCATAGCTCCATTTTACAAAATGGCCTGAGGGTGAGGGATGGCGGTAGTCAGGGAAATGTAAGAGTTAAGGGCACATACTTCCTTTCCCCTCATTCCCTGCCTTTATCTATTTCCTTCTTTTGTTTAAGCCAACGCCTCACTCATATTACACTGTACAAAATAGAATTCAAGAACATGGAAAAAGCAATAAAATAGAAATATAAATAGTAAATCCAAAAAAAAAAAAATCAAGAAAGGGACAGAAAATAAATTGGCAAATCAGATTCAATAAACAGAATTTCAAGTTATATTTTCCTTTTGTTTAAAAGCCAGAATGTGGGGCCAGGGATTTAGCTCAGTGGCATACATAAGCGCCTGCCTTGAGAGCATGCAGTGGTGAATTCCATCCCTGGCATCAAAATAAAACATAAGTAAATAAATAAATAAAGGCCAGAATGCTTGGGCCCGGGATATGGCTCAGTGCCCCAAGCACCTGGCAAGCACAAGGTCTTAAGTTCAATTCCTGGTCCTGGAAAAAAAAGAGAGAGAGAGAGAGAGAGAGAGAGAGAGAGAGAGAGAGAGAGAGAGAGAGAGACCAGAATGTTGTAGAAGAGAAAATATGGCAAAACTGGCAGGGGACGCAGGTGAGACTTGTCAATTACAAAATCACAGGACAATGAGAGGACCCTGTATGTATGGGGGACCTGTCAATTCTAGGACTCCAGGGGTGAGGACCCCACTCTTAGGACTTCACCAGGGCTTCTGTGAAGAGGTAGATGTCAAAGAAGAGCGGAGGCCCTCAGGGAAAGCCGCCGTCCTGCATGAGTTTGTACCATATCCCATGTGCAGACACATCGTGTACTTTTATTTTTGCTTTTTATTCTATCTTTTCTTTGTTCAGCCCAAGTTTGCTCTACAGAGCTGGTCTTCCCCATACCCACTTATCCTGCATTATTCAAATCAACTTTTTGGCACCATTATTGGCTTGTCTCCTCCAATTCTTTGTTCGGGCAAGAAGGACCTGGAATAGTTTTTTTTTTTGGGTACGGCGGCGGATCGAACTCACAACTGTGCGCTTGCAAGGCAGGCGCTTATGCTGCTGAGCTAAATGCCCAGCCCCCCTGAAACAGTTTTTACTGGTGAGCCATTGTTAAAGGAACCACCCTATAGCAAGAGGAAATGTTGCAGTTAAATTATCCTCGACCCTAACTGTATTTTCACCAAATCTTGATACTCACAGCCGCCTAAATTGTGAGCACAGGAGACAGTATGAGATTAGAATAATAATATTCCTTAAAGGGTCAGATGCAAAGTCAGGTATAACCTTTACTTGGCCCCACAAGTTCTGTCACTTACTAGTCATATAACATTTGCAACTTTGCATTCATCCCCCTCAAAATGAGAATAATGAGTATTAAATAAAATAACATGTACAGAAAGCACTTAGCATATTGCATGACACAGAATAAGCATTCAGCATTCAGTAAATCATACATACTTTTGTAATGATATTCCTTAAATATTAATTTTCATAATTATGGTATATGCATCAAATAGAGTATTATTTTAACAATCTGAAATATGAAGCTGTTGTATACTTAATGATGTGAGTGATTTCCAAGATACATATACTGTAATATATGTGTATTTTCCTCCCAGCTCTGGAGAGTCAACCCGGCACCTTGTCACTGAGCTACCTCCTAAGCCCTTTTTATTTTCTATTTTGAGACAGGGACTTTCTAGGTCTCTAAAGTGCCAGAGTTGGGTTCAAATTTGAAATCCTCCTGCCTCAGCCTCCCAGAGTGCTGGAATTTCAAGCATGCAACACCATATCCAAGGTCTCTAAAATAGATCAAATGGAAAAAAAAAGAAATTAAGAGTTAATAGATTAGGTATAGTGGTGCACTCCTGTAATCCCAGCACTTGGGAAACTGAAGTAGGAGGATCTGAGTTCAAGGCCTGCCTATGCTACATAGTGAGTTCAAGGCCAGCCTGAACTATACAATGAGGTCCTGTCTCAAACAATAACAAAAAAGTTAATAGAATTAACTGTTCTATATACATAAGTGTATTTAGTATTTTACCACTTGTATTTTTTGATACAGGTATTTATCTAAATCCAAGTTTGAGCAGCCGGGCGTGTTGGCTCACGCCTGTAATCCCAGCACTTGGGAGGCTGAGGCACAAGGATCATTGTGAGTTCGAGACCAGCCTGGGCTCCAAAGTGAGTTCAAGGCCAGCCTGAACTGCATAGCAAGACCCTGTCTCAAAAAGACAATAAATAAATAAATAAATAAATACATGTTTGTACTACATAGAATGTCTCTGAAAAACTACGTAAGGAACAAGTTTTAGAGGAGAAAAATGAAGCAGCTAAAATAAGGACAGAAGACAATCATACATTTTACAATAATCTCCATGTAACTTTCATCTTTTGTACCAATTTGCCTTTATCAAGTATTTCAGCCCATTTAATTTTTGCAGTATTGGTGATCAAAGCCAGGACCTTGAACATGTTAGGTAAGCATTCTACCACTAAGCAACACACCCAGAGCCATGGACTATTCTAAAAATACAATAAAATGTGTATTATGATTCACAGTGTAACTACCAAGGTATACCATTATACATTAAGTGCATTAAATTGATCTTTGTGGAAAAGGCTAAGATTGTGTGTGTGTGTGTGTGTGTGTGTGTGTGTGTGTGTGTGTGTATATATATATGGGGTTGTTTTGTTTTGACTCTGGGACCTTCCCATTATCTCCTTTCCTTTGGGGAGGAGGCGTGTCAGTCAGGGTCTCTTAAATTACTAAATTACCCAGGTTGGGCTCAAACTTGTGATCCTCCTGCCTCATCCTCCCAGAATGTTGGCTTTAGAGGCCTGCACTACCACCCAGGGCTAAAGTACATACTTTATTAAGGTATAATAGCTTATTAAATTATATGACCGAATGCTTTTAGCCGAGAAAAAGTGTAAGCATGTGGATGGGCAAAGGCAGTGAGAACTTCATTCAAAAACTGCACCTAACCATGAAGTGAATTTTATTTTATTATTGTTATTATTATTTTATTTTTTGTACAGGGGATCAAACTCGCAACCTCACGCTTGCCAGGCAGGCGCTTATGCTACTGTGCTAAATCCCCTTCCCCTATTTTTGTGGGGAGGGGTATTTTTTCACCTAACCATCAAGTACCACTGGTCATTGCACTGAGTGACCTGCATTTCAATGGACACCTTGGGTCTAGAGCAGTAAAATCAGCACCCCTGTGCTGACTCATAACACGCATTCATCCATTCGCAAACAACTGAATGAATGAAGAAAAGCTCAGTAGCACAAGACACCCCACATAAGGCCCTAGTAACCGGAACGCCGAGAACCCATCCCTCCCTGGGACCACGCTTCCGACCCGGGTCCCCAGGAGCCCGAGAGCGGCGGGGCCCGCCGCCCGGTCGAAGCCCCGGCTCCGGGTCGCCCGCGGGAAGCGACGGGCTGGGTCCGTCCCCTGAGTCGCTGGGAGAGAAAGCGACGGACGGGTCCGACCCGAGCCCCGGGGTTCTGCACCCACTCGGCACTCCGGGCTCCGCGGTGCACCGGAAGTGGAAAGGGCCGAGAGAAACCGGCCACGCCGCTCTAGGGACCCTCCCCGCCGAGAACCCGCGACAGCAGGAGGCGGCGGGGAAGGGTCGCCCCGGCCGCGTCTCCAGCCCCAGGCACAGTCACTGACCTTTCCAAAGGGGCCTCCCAGGGGCGGTGGCCGGGGCGGCGAGAGCAGCGGCCCGGACCCCGCGCCCCACACAAGTCCCACTGAGCCGGTTCCGCGCTAAGCAGCGCAGGCCGCCTGAGGCCGACCAGGAGGCCGCCATCTTGAGCTCCGTACCCGGGAGGAAGAGGAAAACTTTATTGAAAGCCAGATGGGAGTGCTGGCACAGTCAAATCCCACTATGCGCAGGGGACGCTCCGCCCGAGAGAAGCTAAGGGAGCAGCTACGGGAGGTGACCTGCAGTCAACAAGGCGGGGGTTACACTCTGTGCCCTTCAGTGGACTCTTCCGGACAGGCCCAGTTCGGACTACGACTCCCAGCATGCAACGCGCTGTCGGGCCGGCGGGGCGGGGCGCTGGAGGGGCGGGGCTTGGGGCGGGGCGCTCTGATGGAATGGACAAGGTTACCTACAACCTAAACTGGTCAAGGCCTCCTGAAATTATTGTCACTCAGTAACCACGACAGAGCCTTTTAAATTAGCTCACGTTAACATGGAGGGGGTCAAATAGACTATCATATTTTAAAGAACTATTGATGTCACCCCGTCACGCCTCTCCAGCTCCAGATCTTTTTTTCCTTTTTTTTTGGTACCGGGGATCAAACTCATGACCTTGCACTTGCCAGGCAGGCGCTTATGCTGCTGAGCTAAATCCTCGGCATCCTTTATTTATTTTTTTTATTTTTATTTTTTCCACTAGCATCCAGTGCAGCTTTGGACAATACCTGGAATATGCTCCGACCACTTACCCTTTTGGTATTTGAATAACATCAATCACTCAAATGATTTGAGCGATCTTATAAGTCGAATGGGGAGCAACATTAGTGGGTAGGCTAGTCATGGTACTATGTACCCAAAGAAGAATTGTAACACTGGACCTAGAGGCCAGGCCACAGATGCTCATGAGCCGTTTCCTTACGCTGCTGCTGCTGCTGTTCCTCTTCCCACGGTCATTTCCTTAAATGGAGAAGGTGCCCCAATACCTAGTTCCCACTTCCAGTTCCCCGTCTGTACCTTTCTCATCTCAGGAGATGGCAGCTATGGCCTTCTAGCTGCTGAGGTGTTTAGCAAAAGAAGCAGCCTTTGCTTGTCTTCTTCTCCCCTCTGCAGTCCCTCGGTGAATTTTGCTGGCTCCGCCTTCACGATGATCCAGAATATCACTTTTCAGCACCCACACTGCTTCCTCAGACCAGGGCTCCAAGTCTCCATCACCTCCTTCCCCAGAGGTTCCCCTCTCACTGGTCTCCTTGCTTCCTTTCTTGATCTGTACAGTCTCCACAGCATCCACATGGATCATTAAAAATTCCGAGTTAATCATGCCATTCCTGTGTTAAACACCCACTAGCACCTTCCCCCGTCACTCTGTTCTCAAAACAGCCTGCAAGGCCTCATGATCGGGGTGCTAACAGCTCTCTCTAATTCATCCAGGCCAACTGTCCTTCCGTCCTTGCCCACCCACTTTGGATTTCCTGCCCCTGCTGGAACTCACAAACCTGGTTCCTGTCCCCCAAATCTTCTGCATGTGCTACTTGTCTCTCACAGTTAAGGCCTTTCTTTCCTACTACTATACAAGGTATTACTACTACCTCATGTACAATTACAATCTTGTTTGCTATTTCTTTCTCCTTAGTTTTATTTTCTCCACAACATTCACAACTATCCGGCAGAATACTATACCTTCTTCATTGGTTCATTAGCTCATTATATGCTCTTACTAAAATTTAATCTCCCTGTAGCTTGGGATTTATTCTGTTTTATTGCTGTCCCAGACCTAGAGGAACATCTAGGTTACATAGGATTTGATAAATGCATCTTTCTTGCTTCCCCACCCCCACTGCCAGA
The DNA here is from genome assembly GCA_004027455.1 of Hydrochoerus hydrochaeris. Lineage (NCBI taxonomy): Eukaryota > Metazoa > Chordata > Mammalia > Rodentia > Hydrochaeridae > Hydrochoerus > Hydrochoerus hydrochaeris. Next base: position 95,679 of record PVLA01006723.1, on the reverse strand, counting down.
GATTTTGTTTTGTTTTGTTTTTTGAACTCACTGTGTAGCCCAGGCTGGCCTCAACCTTGTCCTGATCCTCCTGCCTCAGCTTCCAGTGTGTTAGGATCATGCCCAGCTGGTGCCATGAAATGAACCTGGCCAGGCCTTGCACATGCTGCGAGGTAAGCAATGTACCACTGAACTACATCCCCTGCCTGTTTTTTGTTTAGTTTCTTTGTTTTTGGTTTGGTTGGTTGGTTTGGTTTGGTTTTTGGTTTTTTTGTTTTCTCAAGAGAAGGTCTTCCTACTTGTCCTGGAAGGCCTGGGTTCAGGGGATCCTTCTGGGTTCAGGGGATCCTCCTCCCTTCTCCACCTCCCCTGCAGCTGGAACTATAGACATGGGCCACCACATCTAGAATTTAAACATTTGAATCACATAATAATATATACTTGTGCTTACTGTTACAGCCAGCTGAGTTAGTTAGAAATATAAAAGGCAGTCAGAAAGGGCTGGGCCCTCAAAGGAGCCAGAGCAGAAGTCCAGATACCTTGTGACCTCAGAGGAGACAGGCACCTCCTGCTGTGGGCCAGAGCTCAAGACAAAGGCAAAGCAAATACACCCACATCCTCCTGATGGATAGTCCAAATAGTTCTCTGTCACCCTAAGGAAGTCGGAAGTCACCATTCCAACCCCCTACAGGAAGAGTCACTGCTGTTAAGCATGCCCGCTTACTATGTGACTCACTGCCCCATTTGTTCCTGATTTAATGTTTTACCTGAACTATTAATCTTATTGATTGACCACAGTTCTGTCCACCTTGTGTGTTCCCATTTTCCCCCACCTTGGACCTGTCTCACCTTGTGGTTTAAAGTCCCTAGAAAAGGCAGAGTCTTTGGCAACCCACTTGGGACCCCTCCCATCTCTCAGAAAGAAGCTTTCTTTCTCTCAAAAAATATATTCTGCTTTTAACCTCCGTTGTTCCTAAAATTTGTTCTCCGATTTTAGAGAACATAAACTTGTACCGGACACGTACTAGGTTGGGAGTTTCGTTCCCCTATATCATTACCGACATAGTTTTTTCTCAAATATTCCTTATTTAAATTTTTAGAGCGGATTAAAAGGCTTTCCTTACACAATTTTCCACATGCTTCCCCAAAATCATGCTTTTAAAAATTGCAGTAGCCGGGCATGGTGGCAGACACCTGTAATCCCAGCACTTGGGATGCTGAGGCCGGTGGATTATTGCAAGTTCGAGACCAGCCTGGGCTACAAAGTGAGCTCATGGCCAGCCAGAACTGCATAATGAGACCCTGTCGCAGAAAGACCAAAAAAAAATTTTAAAAATTGCAGTACACTGTGTGGTGATGGTACATATCAGTAATCCCAGCACTTGGGAGGCTGAGGCAGGAGGATTGCCACAAGATGCAGGCCACCCTGTGCTGCATAGCAAATTCAAGGCCTGCCTGCTTACAAAGCAAGACTATCTCAAAAAAATTTAAAAATTAAAAGAAAATAAAATGAAATAAAACAAAATGGCTTACATCCCTCTATGACCATTAGGTCTTCGTTTGGTCCTTTCAGAAGTTGGTACAGTCATTTCTGTAAGAGAAATTTTCTCTTATTAACAGTGCATGGTCTACACTGCTCTATGCTGCTCATCTCCTCCCAATATTCCGGGAATTGAGCCATTATAGTTAAAGCTGCCTAGATTAAATTCAGACAAGGATAAAGCTGACTAGAAAACCTGGGTTGCGAGGTAGAAAGAGCCCCCTCCCATGTTTAAGGAATTTATGGAGTGTACCTTCCCTGGGCATCTGCTGCCCATATTAGGAAGCACCTTCTGCTGCCCAACTCTAGACCACCCTATGGTCGTCTCCTCCAATGAATGTAGAAAGCCATTTAAACTAACCAATGCCATCTGCTTCTGTGACCACGCTTGCAAAGACCCCTCCTCCCTTTGTTTGGTAGTTTAAAAGCCATGCTCCGGCATACCTTGTGGCTCTCTGTTCCTGCATGTTCATTGAGCCCCATGCATGCTTGGACAATAAAACCCCTTGCCTATTGCATGAGATGGCGTCTGTTGACTTCTTCCTACACGCAGCGGGCATCTCGACCCTCTCAATCTCCTAACCTTGCCTGTCTTTCTTCTCCACACCTCTCCATCTTCTGCGTGTCCTGGCCCATTGGTTCTCCAGGATCTCCACTTGGTTCACTCTCTCACATCCTGACATTCTCCCAGTTAAGGCCTTTGCTTACTACTACTATAAGAGGAACCACACCGTTCTGCTGTTAGATGTAGCTTTCCAAAGGTGAGACCTATCTGACCACATCCTTTCTCAGTCTATAAATTTGCAGTGCTTCCCTAATGTCTGCAGAGTGAAGTAGCCCAGGCTGGCTCAAACTCGAAACAATCCTCCTGCCTCAGCCTCCCAAGTGCCGGGATTACAGGCATGTGCAATGACACTAGCTGTATTAGACTTGTTTTATCAAGTATGCTATGTGCTTTCATAAATATTTGTGTTTTCTATGATAATGGGGATTGAAGCCAAGGCCTTCACACTGAGCTTTTTGTTTTAAGTCAGGGTCTGTTATGGTTTATATGTAGATGTCCCCCCAAAGCCTCAGGCACTCATTAGTGATTTGTTTTTCTTGGTACCGGGGATTGAACTCAGGACCTCGTGCTTGCCAAACAGGAGCTTATGCTGCTGAGCTAAATCCCCAGCTGGGGCCTTTTGGAGCTGGTTGGATGTAAAGTGTGTGACTATAGACCAAGGGTGTGTGATAATAAATAAACTGCTGAGGGCTGGGGATTTAGCTCAGCGGCATAAGTGCCTGCCTTGCAAGCGCATGGTCATGAGTTCAATCCCTGGTACCGATTTTAAAAAATAAATAAATAGATTTAACATAGTTCTAAGTGTGGATAATGGGAAGCCCTACCCTGGGTGTGGGTGGCACCAACTGTCTTGGTTATTTTTCTCTCATTGCTGAGACAAACTTACCCAACGCCCAAATTAAAAGAGGGAAAGGTTTATTCAGCTCAGTTTTTGGAAGTTTCAATATAGAATCGGCTGGCTACAAGGCAGGGTGGCAGTGGCAGAGGGGCAACAGTTCTCGGCAGGCAGAAAACAGCAAAAGCAACAAGAACAAAATGTGGGTGTAAGCGGAATGGTGGCACTCACACCACCCCCGTGCCCTCCTCGGGCACAGGGTGAGGATGTTTACAAGGTGAGGACCCTGGCCCCCCCCCCCCCGCTAGGTTGCTTAGTAGCTGGATGCAGCACAGAGGAAAAGCCGGAAGACAGGCTCACTGCTGCCTGCTGCTTTCTGCCTTGGAGCCAGTGACTGAACTGAAACCTCCACAAACTGTGAACTGAAACTAGTTTCCTCCTTTAACTTGTGAGTATCGGGCATATCGGGCATTTTGTCCCAGCAACAAGAAAGGTAACTAAGACAGTCTCCCTCAACTGCACAACTTGGGCTCAAACTTTTGATTTCCCTGTGTCAACCTCCCTGTGTCAGTCCTGGGATTATAGCCATTGGCCACCATCTCAGTTCCTATGCAAATATCTTTCCAGGAAAATTGATCACATTCACCGTTTGACACCCTCTCCCTTGTTTCCTAGGGTGTGTCCTGATTTTTATTAGAAAAAAAAATCATTTTAATAAAAAGAATGATAAAAACTAATTGAATTTTAATATTTCCATGACAACCCCAAGAATGTTCTTTGAGACATGACATTAATATTAGCATCACTGGTAAACAAACTTTTTGTACGGTTGGTACTGAGGACTGACCCTGGGTATCCATCACCACTCCTAACTCCCTCTAGTCTTTGTTTTTTGGAGTGCTGGGGATTGAATTTGGGGCCTACATGCTAGGCTACATTCTTGGTCCCTATTTTGTGTTTTGTTTTTTGAGGCTGGATCTTACAAAGTCAGGTAGACCTCCAACTTAGTATCCTCCTGCCTCAGCCTATCAAAGTTCTGGGATTACAGGTATGCACCACTATGCCCAGCTGCCCTGTTTAGGTTTTAATTTTAAAGATGGGCATGGTGGTGGCCAGCATGGGTTACTAAGTCAGCCACCGAAACTATATAGTGAGACAAGGGGGCTGGGGATTTAGCTCAGTGGCGTAAGTGCCTGCCTCGCAAGCACAAGGTCTTGAGTTCGATCTCAGTACCAGAAAAAAAAAGTTGTAATTCTGGCTCAGGGTCTCATTAATTTGCTCAGGCTAACCTCAAAATTGTGGCCCTCCAACCTTACCTTGTGAAGTACCTTGTGAGGATTACAGGCAATGTCACCATGCCTAGCTCTCAAAGATCTGATATTTTTAATCCAGCCATTTTACATATTAAAATTCATTGTCCCAGGTGTGGTGCTGCAGGCCTATAATCCCAGCACTCAGGAGGCTGAGGCAAGAGGGCTACAGTGGAGATCAGAGCCAAGCTGTGCTACAAAGTGAGTTCAAGGCCAACCTGAACTGCATAGAGAGTCCCCATCTCAAAAATAAACATACAAGGCCAAGCGTGGTGGCTCACACCTGTAATCCCAGCACTCAGGAGGCTGAGGCAGGAGGATCGTTGCCAGTTCGAGACCAGCCTGGGCTCAAGGCCCAGTGAGCTCAAGCCCAGCCTGAACTGCATAGTGAGACCCTGTCTCAAAAAGACAAAAAAAAAAAAAAAAAGAAAGAAAGAAAAAGAAACATACAAACAAACAAACAAACAAAAAATCAAAGTGTGATGGCTTACTCCTGTAATCCCAGTACTTGGGAGGCTAAAGCAGGAGAATTGTTTGCAAGTTTGAGACTAGCCTGGGCTAGAAAGTGAGCCCAAGGCCAGCCTGAACTGCATACTAAGACCCTGTCTCAAAAAGGCAAAAAAGAAGAAGGAGGAAGAGAAGGAGAAGGAGAAGGAGAAGGAGAAGGAGAAGGAGAAGAAGAAGAAGAAGAAGAAGAAGAAGAAGAAGAAGAAGAAGAAGAAGAAGAAGAAGAAGAAGAAGAAGAAGAAGAAGAGAAAGAGAGAGAGAGAGAAAGAAAGAAAGAAAGAAAGAAAGAAAGAAAGAAAGAAAGAACCTCACTATTTTTTTCCCTTATTTTATCAATTCTTTGTTCAAAACAAGAACCTAGAATCTCTAGGAGTCCCCAGCACCCCCAAATGGTGATTTGAGAAGGAAAGCTTGCCTATTTACCCCATGCTTATTTGTGAGTGACAGGGTCTCACCATGTAGTCCAGGTTGGCCTTGAACTGGAGATCCTGTCTTAGCCTCTCACGTGCTAGGATTGCAGGCATGTGCCACTGTGCCCAACATGGGAACCCTCTTGAAATAGCCCTTAAGCCAGATCTAGACCATGCTATGTATGACCGGTTGTTCATAGTCATAACAAATACAGTTTTGTTTTCTGGTTATTTGGATTTGTTGGCCCACTGGGGGGACCGAGGCTAAATAATATCTGTGTGCAAGACACGGCAGCATCAAGTGGAGCAGGGCACGAGAGTGCAGGAGGCCTGTGTCTTTATGTTTCAATCTTATACAGGTTGTCATCTCATATTTACATTCTTACATGGTACCGTGACTAGCCCATGTGTGTTTGCCTGTGCTGAGCCGTGGTTACATAAGTAACCCACAGTGAGCCTGCACCAGACAAGGGGGGGTGTGTCCTCTGGGGTCCTTAGATACCCCTAAGCTTTGAACCACTCTGAGAGGTTCCTCATAGGACTTACTGTGCTTCGCCTAGGCGATCAAACAAGTCTGTTCCATTTTGTAGCCCATTTATTCAGAGGAACTCATGTTGGCCTAAAATGCAACCAATTATTAAACCTGAAAGGTAACATAAAAATAATTCACATGGTGTGAACGCATTTGTTTGTAGAACTTGCCTTAGGTGATTACACTCAACATTGGTTATGGATTGGCCTAGACTTCATAGAAATCAGCTGGTGTTGGTTTTTGTTTTTTTGAGACAGGGTTTCATTTGTAGTCCAGGTGCCTCTGAATCACTAGCCCAGACTGCTGGCAGCAGTCCTCCTGCCTCAGCCTCCTGAGTGCTGGGATTACAGCCATGGGACACCAAAAAACCTAGCATGTTTTGCTTTTCAAATGGACATCTTAAAGGAGATTATTTAGATAAGTTTAAGTGAAGGTAAATTTTATCTACACTGTTAATGGGGATGCTCTTAAGACTCTTTGGATGATAAGAACTGGCTACCTTTTAGTCCTGAATACTATTTAAGGAGTGTTCATTCCAAAGCTGAATGTCTTCTGCTAATATCAGGATTTGAAATTACTGAGGGACCAGATGAGGAAGGTGGTCATGGTCATGAGAACTTTCTATACACACCAATTGTGAGGGCCTAATTATACCAGCATGTATCTCTCAGCCAAGCGACTTCAAAGGCAAGATGTACGTCCTCAGATAGGAGTTCGTGGTACCCAGGGCTTACTCAGCAGGGGTACATCCTACAGATTAGGGTACCAGACTTCATTTTTTTTTTTCATAGCCAAATCATCCCAGCTGGATTTTGAAGCTTCAGTTCTTAGAAATAATCAACTGTTCCTTACAGTATCAAATCCACTTGGCTTCGCACATCAATCTTGTTGATTACCTAGAATAAGCCATAGTTTAGATTAATAGATTGGTATGCAAAACATGTCATGTAGCTATATGCTATACCACCATGTAGCTTTTTAGTAGCAAATTACCCAAATTTATTCTAAAGTTAATTTTATACATAGCAAAAAGAGAAGCAAGAGATGTAATTTCACATGTTTGCTTTTCAATTTTTTAAAAAAATATATAATTCTGTTTACAAGTACTGTTTCTCAGCTTTAATTTGATACTTTACTACCAGGTAAATTATATTTAATGTAATTACTTTTATATAATAATTATAATCTTGAAATTCTGCAAAGCGATTAAAGGGCATTTCCTAAGAAATACATTTCTGGGTTTAAATTATGCAATTTTTCTGCTTATGGTTTTAGTATTACACCTAATTTATTATCATTATTATTATTACTATTATTAAGTACTTAAGAAATGACATGTATAGAGGTAAACCTTTACAAATATCTAAGACTTTAGGTCTAAAATGTTTTTAATCACAGATCTAAAAAGTGGACACAAGTATATCTCCATTATTTCTTTTTAGCATTTATTAGTTTTGACTCACTCTAGTATGTTATACACATCAGCACCTGTGCCCATTTAGCAAAGAATTTCAGTACAAATCACTCTGAATTGAACAGACATGTCTAAGAAGCATTACAATTGTTGCAATATTTTTAGAAACTGAAACAAGGAAATAAACAACTTCAGTAAAAGCAATTTAAATAACAAATAATGTATCTTTATAAACAGCTTATCTCCTTGAGAACAAAGAATAAACAAGGAGACAAGAGGTTTTTTTTCCTTCCATTATTAAAGCAGATCACAATATGAATGGGTGAAATGTCATGAATAATTGGAGAAAATCACAGTGTAATCTTCGACAAAAACATCTGATTTATTTAAATTGTCACTGTTTGTCTTATTAGAACCTTTATTTAACCTTGTTATCCAAAATGCAGTATTCAAGCTGGTTTATCAAAAATTTGCTTTGAAACTAACCATATTTTGAAATTTTTGACTTTTTTTTCCCTTTGGGGGGGGCGGGGATTGAACTCATGACCTCACACATCCTAGGCAAGCACTTAAGCCACTGAGCTAAATCACCAGCTCTACTGTCCAAATCTTGAGGAAACCCATAAAAACTTCTCCATATAGGCCCTGAGAGGCAGTGCTGGGATCCCCTGCCTTAGACTGATGTCAGCTGTAGGCCATCCTACTAAAAACCTGCTCCAGCCCTCACGAGAAGCCCGTGTGCAGGGCTGTTGAAACTGTTCTGTGCATGTCTGGGGTCCTGTAATTAACAGGTTACACTTCTCCAACCAGCTTTGCCACACCTTAATCACCTGTGTCACTATTAGTGTCCCATCCTGTTTTATCTCCATCCTTTTCGTTTGAGGCAGGATCTTGCTACGTGATTCAGGCTAGCCTCAAACTCACAGGGCTCCTCCTGCCTCAGCCTTCTTATTATGGCAGTCTTAAAATTATTGGAGGTGGAGAAATGCACAGCACTCTGTGAGGTGCAGGGAACCAAACTTTATTATGCCCGTGGGCTGAGTTACTGCATACTCCAAAGTCAGAGCCCCGAGCCTTTGCTGGGGCTGTTTTATGTAGAGGTTTTAGGTGGGAACACTCAGGCTGAGTTACAGAGATAAAACAGGGCCTGGTTAAGCGCAGGGAGTTCGAGGTAGGCTGCAGAAGCAAGATACTGGAAGCAGGTTATACAAGCAAGGTTCGAGAACTGGGGGTACAAGCAAGGTTTCAGAACCCAGCAGGATAAGCAAGATACCAGAAGCGCTGTGCAAGCAAAATCATAGAAGCAGAGCGAGACAATTGCTTTCTGAAAGTCATCCATGTTGGTCTTAAATTTCAATGTCCCTAAGTTTTGTTTTCCTCATCATGCCAAGTGCTGGGATCACAGTGAAGCACCACCGCACCTGGTTCAGTGTCCCAATGTTATACGTAAAGAAACAAACACGTCGGAGAAATAATTGCCTAAAGCTACTCCGCTATTACGGATTTCGTCTCCTTCTTCCTTCAGACCCAGATTAAACAGAATTGATTTATTCACAGTGCTGTCATCTCAGATTTATGTGAAATGTAAAATTCTAGCCAAGAGATATTTATAATACAAAAGCCAAAACATACCAGAATAGTTATATGCAAATCATGCTAAGATTATACACAAAAGGCTAGAGAGACTAGAGAAAGCCAACCAGTCAGGAGCCTTCTGTGTCTAACATAAATGAAGCCAAGGTATGGTAGCAGAGACAGTGAAGAAGGAGAAAAAGATGACTCAGGGTCAGAAGCCCAAGTAGTTAAAAAAAAAAAAAAACGTTATCTGTGGAGAGAGAGAGAGAAAAGAAAGATGTGAATATTGGGAATTGCTTGAGGGTAAATGAGATGAAACTGATTTTAGTTTGATACAGTCTGACAACAGACTAACAGCCATGGTACCTGTATGCATGTGATGGTGGAGAGATGCTGGCAACACTGCAGGGAAAAGCTCATGTTCCAGGTTGATATAATGATAGGTTTAGGAGCTCCAGGCAGCTTCCAGCAGGCCCGGTCTGGCTCTCTAGCAAACCCCACTCACAGCGTTAGGAAGAATACACGTCCTGTGAGGATGCGTTCCCACAGGAAAAGTCAGAACTAACTTCCTCTGCAAATACTACTAAACATCAAACCCAGTGTGCCTAAGAGAATGTCGCTGTGGCCAAGCCTGCCAGAGACAGAATTGCAACCATTTAAAGCTCTTCACTGGCTTTCTTTTCAATTTGAGACTCAAGCAGTGCTTCCAAAATGGAACGAGTGCTCCAATGAGATATGCAGAGGAGCATGGTTTAATAGATAAAAAAGGAATGAAGAAAACAAGGGGAAAAAAAAGCAGATTGGTCGTTTTAAAATAACTTTCTTTGTGAGGTGGGAACAGGGAGACAGACCAATAGGAAAATAACAGAGGGCGTCATTACCAACCATTCCATTGAAAATGGCCTGTTTAGGATATTTTGGCTGGTATCTCTCCTTTCTTCTGGCTTCTTTGTAAGGTCAGATAAACTGCTTAATTTAATTTGGTGGCATAAAACATTAGTGTAAGTGACTCCATTTTTTTTTTTTATCGGTACCAGGGATCGAACTCACGACCACGTGTTTGCAAGGCAAGCACTTATGCTGCTGAGCTAAATCCCCAGCCCTGTGACTCCATTTTTTAAAATTTATTTTTAAATTTTATCTATTTATTTATTGAGGCAGGGTCTTGCTATTTGGTCCAGGCTGGCCTAGAACTCGTGGTGGTCCTCCAACATCAGCCACCACCACCTTTGGTCACAGCACTTGGTACATATTTGTTACATGAGTAACAAGAGCCCGAGTTTCAAGGAAGACATATATAATCAGCCAAAGAGATCGTGTGATAAACTGGTCCTGGGGTGGGAATGCCCTTTGAAGCCCACCAATTAATCAAATATCTGTTATTTTTGCAATTTACATTCTTGATACTCAGTGTAGTTGGGGACAGGCAACATTAGCAACATTTGAGAACTTGCTAGAAATACATAATCTCAGGCCTGGTTTCAAAGCTCCTGAACCAAAATCTGCATTTTGCAAAACTCCAGGTAATTTTATCCATATTGTTTGAAAAACTGCTCTAGAAAAACACTGCTGTTTTTTTTCACTCAGAAAGTAATTCACCTTCTTAAGAGAAGAGATAGATGCTTGGTTCCCAATCATCCAGTGCCTGAGGATCTTTTTATTATTGCCCTGAGCGTGGTTTACACTAATCTGATCTTACATGGTTGAGGCAACTCTCAGCATAAGGAGTTCTCTTTTCCCGACAAGAATTCTTCACCTATTTTTTTTCCTCTGCATATATTATGCCTATTTCTTTTCCCAGAAGCTAACACCAATGATGCCAACTACCTGACTAGGGACGGAAGCTACTTGCTATCCTGGTCACCTTTCACTCTTCCGGACTTTGGATCCAATGGCATTGATCAGAGGAACCCTCTTCTCCAAGGAAAGGACCCTCATTAGAATCCCTAGTGCGTCCAGCCACTGGCTGAGCACAGGCTCTGGGCATTGACTGTGGAGCTAGTTGGAGCTGCTGAGTCTGTCAGTTAATTACGCTTCCTGCAGTTGTAGAATTGAAAGACACAGTTTCATGGCTACCACAAAAGGTAAGGGAAAGATAAAATGACAGAAAGATGATTGATGTTGGGGCTGGGGATTTAGCTCAGCGGCATAAGTGCCTGCTTGGCAAGCATGAAGTTGTGTGTTCGATCCCCAGCACAAAAAAAAAAAAAAGAAAAGAAAAATGATTGATGAAAAATAACAACAACAACAAAAAAAAAGCAAGAGAGAGGTTCGTATCATTGTCTGATTTACCAATATATAAAAGCCACTAAATCACAAAACATGAAACAGAGTTATTTGTGTTTTGGAAGAATGATTACAAAGCTTCTTGGGGTAAGGAGTAAGACCTCCTAAAAGAAAACAGGTCATTAGCCTCTCTAAGACTGGGGGCTAAGTTACCAGCAGGGTTATTTTACTGAGAGGGACATGGGAGGGCTTGGCTCTTTTCAGGTCCTGCATCTACAAATGGCCTCTTCTCTAAATAAAACTGAGCTAAATGTAAAAGAAAATCAATGTAATGACGTGTTCAACTAAAACATTAGCCTTCCAGAGACACCAAACTCTTAGTATAGGGAGCACCTGGCGAGCTGATCCCTCCCTGACAGAAGAGAAACTTAGCAAGACCCTGTCTCAAGGAGAAAGGATGAAAAATGGCCTGGAGATACAGCTCATTTTGAAAGTACTGAGTTCAATCCCCAGGACAGGACCACACAGACAAAAACAGTACAAATATCCATCTGTATATACAAAATGTGACTGAAACTATGGTGAATGTTTAAATTTAAAAAAAAATTTACAGACCTGTTATCATTAATTCCTTTCAAGATACTTGCCCTTATTTTGGACACATTTATCCCACCATGCTTGCTACTTTCTGAAGCAGTTCTGGAAGTCCTTCTGTATGTCATTAATTGTGCTGTCCTGGCTGCCTTGATATTCCGAATTCATTCAAAATACTAAAGGGTCATGTTGACTTTGGGGGAAGAGCCAGAAGTCTCATAGTGACAGATCCCACGAATAAGGTGAATGAGGACACACTAACATTTTTATGAGCTGCCTTTCCACTGGATGGCACATAACAGCAGCATTCACTGGATTTTTGATAATATATTGAAAAAGAATTTCCAGAATGGCTTTAGAAACTCCAAGAACAACAGATAACTGTTCAAAGCTCTGGGCAATATTTTAGAAGCATTAATGGCAATATGTCTTATACTGTAATTAATTTTTAAAATTTAAATATTCACTGTATATTTCAAACACATTATACACACACAGAGAAATAGGGTTGTACTTGTTCATAGGATTGCAGTTGATAGAGAATTTTGTAATCCTTAAAAAATATGGGTAATTCTCAATTCTAGTAAAAGACAGATCCTAAACATTCTAATAAATAAAACTAGGACTAATTCATTTGCTTTAAAGTTTTTTTGGTTTAAATATACTAAAAGTAAAACATTTTCTTTTTTTGGTACCGGGGATCAAACTCACAACCGTGTGCTTACAAGGCAGGCAATTATGCCACTGAGCTAAATCCCCAGATAAAACTTTTTCTTACCAACGGATTTTTAAGCTGTTCCCAGTTTTTGCCACTACAAAGATGCAACAAACATATTTGCACTTCTATCCTTATGCAGGACAGCAAAACATCCTAAATATTTCATTTATTTTTCTAAATTTTTACATTTTTTTATTTTGTGTCCTAAATGTCCCCCCCGGGGGTGTGACAGGGTCTTACCATCTATTCCAGGCTGGCCCTGAACTCACAATGATTCTCCTAGCTTGGCCTCCTAGCGTGTAGGTGTATGCCATTACACCCAGCTTCTAAATATCTGAAATTTTCATAAATACTATCAAATTATTTTTCCAAAAACGTGAGCTAATTCTGACTTGTCATAGTATAACTGCCTGTTTTTCCTATAGTCTAACACTACACATTTCTGTTTATTTGCATGTTTGCCAGTCTGACGGACAGAAAATAGTATTTCACATTTGCCTTGATGTGCATTTATTTGGATACTACATTTAAAAATTTTTGTTTTCTTTTGTGGTGCTGGGGATAGAGTCCAGCTCTGGATCACTGACACTCCAAACCCTGGATCTGTAAGTTTGAGCATACTTATTATGCTTATGCATGGGAATTTCCTTTCCTCCTAGGAAGAACTCTTTCAGCTGTGTGACTGTCTTACAGATGTTGTGCTGTCCTTTTGCCATCATTTCTCCATCGCAGGCATTTGCTGCTGCCTGGGGCTGCCACGGCTCCGCGTGGCCCCCCAGGAGCCAGACACAGACTGTCCCTGAGAATACACTGTGACTGCTCTGGTCTGTTTAGGTGTCACGGGTGACAGCACAATGCAGTGGCTCCTGGTCTGTTAGCTCTCATTTGTGCCACTTCAAAGTGTCTTTTCTATGCATTTCTCCCCCTCTCTGCAGTAAATCATGCAGTCAAGCTCCCAGATTTCTAATCCAAAACACTCTGCTACAACCCCTCCTGTCTGAGAAACAGAAGCACTCAGAGAGGGTTTCTCTGACACACTGATGAGCTTGTTTCAGTCCCTATTACTTTAGTTTCTTCATGGCACCAATCACATTGGCAGGAATCTTGTTATTTTTATTTGACTCCCCAATAAAATATAATTTTATTATAAATTAGGCTACAAACTGCCTCATTGACTGTTTTAACTCCAGTACCTAGAATGCAAATACCAGTAGGCCTTCAACAAATGTTCACTGAAGAAAACAATGATGAGATTTCTGGGAAATAATCTACATGATGCTTAAGCAATTTTTAAAATGTAGTACTGGGGAGTGAAGCCTGGGCCTTTATACTGAGCTATATTACCCATCCTTGTTTTTTAGGTTTTTTGAGACAGGGTCTACGTATTACAAGCTGGTCTTGAACTCACTATGTAGCCCAGGCTGGCCTCAAACTCATGGTGATCTTCTTGCCTCAGCCTTCCAAAGACTGGGATTAGAAACCTAGGCCACCATGCTATTGTTTATTTTTGAGATAACGTTTTGCTAAATGTTAAATTATCCAGACTAGGCTCAAAATTATGATCCTCCTGCTTCAGCTTCCCTGGTTCCAAAAATTTAAAAAGGTTGCTATTGATCTTTTGGGTCTTCTGAAAAATTTCACAATTTAAGGGATAGATCAGATCGAAGTGAATGAGTAGCTGGGTGTGGTGGCACACACTTGTAATCCCAGCACTCAGGTCCTTGTGAGTTCAAAACCAGCCTGAGATTAGGAGCTAAACCCTGTTTCAGAAACAAAACAAAACAAACAAGCAAAACAAACAAAATGCAAAACTTTTTTTTTTTTTCTTTTTGAGACAGCGTCTGGCTATGCCATTTAACTGGCCTTAAGCTCACTTTGTAGCCCAGGTTGGTCTCGAACTCAGAATGATCCTCCTGCCTCAGCCTACCGAGCGCTGGGATTACAGGCATGAGCCACCAAGCCCAGCTCAAATTGCAGAACTCTTTTGAAGAGACACAACATCTTGAGGGAATTCCCTCAACATCTTGAGGGAACTGATCCTAACAGTGTTCAAAATTTGCATTTGACAGCTGGGCATGATCACCCATACCTACCATCTCAGCAGAGACAAGAGTCCAATCCAGTGCCTGATCGCCAAACCCAGACAACGGCCCAATAGGCTCCCAGCAACTCCCTAAAACTGCAGAGGTGGGGGCCATTTTGCCACCTCTGAGATCAGGGCCATTTCCTTTTCCCAGAGTTCTAGGCCAACCTGGCCTACACAGTGAATTCAGGACCAGGCTGAATTGTATAGTGATGCGCCTCAGAACAAAAACAAAAAATTGCTTGATTTTGGACCCTTAGAGATATAAAAGACTCTAAATAAAATTTGTTTTTTCAAATAAAGGCTCATCTGAGTTGCAGTTAAAGTGCAATAGAGACATATCTACCACTTTAATGAAAAAATTTAGTAGGATTTCATGGGAAATGAAAGAGTAGCATCTCACAAGATTTTCAAACTCGTTTTCAGCCTATCCATAGTTATTTTGTTTTTGCGAGCTGACTTGTCTCTAAAATGCCTTCAGTCTTAGTGCTAATAACTTGCAGGATTATTTACTTTTGTTTTTGGAGGTAGTGTAGGCAAATACAATTGCGTATAACACGTCAAATTTGTATCCTGCAACTTCTGTTTGTGTTTTGAGACAGGGTCTCATAATGTAGCTCAGGCAGGGCTTGAACTCAGGGATCCTCCTGCCTCAGCCTCCCAAGTGCTGGGATTGCAGGCATGCAACACCACACCCACCGTGGCAGTTTGCTAGGTTTTACAAATTCTAATACAATGTTTTTACCTCCTTTGACTTATCAACACAAACACACACGCCTGGTGAAACTCAGACAAGTCTCAAGTTTAAATCATCGCTTGAAGCATTAGAGGCTAAAGAGGCATTTGAGGGGTTTATTACTGGACTGTGGACAGCCTAGTTTATAATCGAAGCAGTTCTGTTTTCATTTGGCAAAGCCCCTCAGCTTCGCATTCTGACTCCCGCCCGCAAGGAAGCCAAGACGGCGAAGGCGCCTCTCAACCGAGCCGCGCCACCCGAGACGTGCCAAGCCAAACCAGCCAGCTAGAGACCGGAAACGCCCGCCCCCGCCCTGCCCCGCCCTCCCGCACGACGCGCTCGCCCGGTGCATTGTGGGCGCTGTAGTCCGGCTAGAATCTGCGCGACCACAAGTCCCGTGACGCCTGTGGTGCCGGCCCTCCCCCACCCCCGTCTCGCCCCTCCCCGGCCTCTGTGGGGCCTGGGGGCCGGGGCGCGGCATTCCGGCGACTCAGCTGTTTGTCCCCAGGCACAGAGGCGGAAGCCCGCGGGGCGGGGGAGGAGCTTCGCACGGGGTGAACGCCCGCACTACGTGCTCGTTCGCCTCGCGACCGCTGCGCGCGAGCCCGTGTCCCCGCGGCGGGCGGCAGCGGCGGCGTCGGTGGAACGCGAGTGGGCGGTGGGAGCCCGCGGCGGCGGCGGCGGCGGTTACGGCGAAATGGCGGAGACCGTGGCGGACACCCGGCGACTGATCACCAAGCCGCAGAACCTGAATGACGCCTACGGGCCGCCCAGCAACTTCCTGGAGATCGATGTGAGCAACCCGCAGACCGTGGGGGTCGGCCGGGGGCGCTTCACCACCTACGAGATCAGGGTCAAGGTGAGGCCGCTTTCCGCTCCCCAGAGCCCTTCGCCGCCCCGTGGCCTTGATGGCCCTGGCGGACCCGGGCCGCCTCGGCCGCTCGGGCGGGACCCTGCGGCGGGCGGGCCGGCCGGGGGCGCGGGCCGGACGCCCTGGGCTGGGTTTCGGTGGGGGCTGCCGAGCGAGCCCCGCGGCGCCGGGAGGAGGTGATCGGGAGGAGGGCGTGGGTTGGGCGCCGCTCGCCCCTTAAGCAGCTGGTCTGGGAATGACATTTGAGTTGTTGGAAAGGGAGGAGATCTTTCGAGAACATGGCCCTTCGCCGCCAAGAGTGTAAAGTGTGAAAGTTGAAGCCCTTGTCTTCTGGAGACTCCTCAGAGGTGGCCTGGCCACCAACGCTGGTTGCTCTGCGCCTTCCCAGGCTATCCGACTAACTGACCTAGGCTAGGCTGCACGCTCTTCCGAGCAGAACTTGACAGAAGCTGAAAAAATCTCGAGGAATTTTGGATTGGGCTGGGCCAGGTATGAGCAGTGGGTGAACATGGTTTACTTTGGCGTTCTTGAGGGTCATTGTGCTGAAGGTCGAGGCATAGGGACTGTTGCCAACCTCATCCAAAACTATTACTGTTGTAAGAAAATGGTATTCTTTTAGGGAACTTTGATTTCTTAATTTCGGCGTTTGCATTTCACTGAATGAAGGAATCAGTGGAAGAACAATGTTATAACTCATTCGTTGGCAATAAATGATTCACTTGCTTTGAAAGATGCTAATTGAGATTACTACCTCACTTTCACTTTATAGTTCAGACTTAAAGACCTTGCTCACTGAGCCGGGCGGGCGTTGCAGCACAAGCCCATTCCAGCACTCGAGAGACTGAGGCAGGAGGATCTCCGCTAGTTCGAGACCATCCTGGGCTACAAAGTGAGCTCAAAAGCAGCCTGAAATACATAGTGAGACCCTCTCTCAAAAAGAAAAGATTAACCAAAAAAACTTGCTCACCTATGGACATATGTTTACAAATTACAGTACATTAAACTGATTCAGCTGTTACAGACCACAAATTTATTAAAATTAAGCCCGAAATGATTTTTGCTTTAGAGTAATAAAATTTACATAAACAAGTTACTGTTAACAATTAAGTTCAGTAATTTCTTTCTCTCTGTCTTTTGTTTGCTTGTTTGTTTTTTGATAGGAGATCACTATGAGATTCAGGCTGATTTTGAACTCACTGTGTAGGCCAGGTTGCCCAGGAACTTGGCGTGATCCTCTTGCCTCAGTCTTCAAGTGCTGATATCACAGGCATGGGCCACCGCATCCAGCAAAGAGCAGTAACTTAATAATTTTTGCACTTTTGCATGTGTGTAAAAAACATAACATGAAATTTACCATTCTATTTTTATGTGTAAGTACAGTTCATTCACATTGTGAAACTTAAAAAAATGATTTTCTTCTTTTTATTTATTATTTTTTTTGTTTTTGAGACAGTGTCTCTATGCAGTGCAGGCAGGCCTACGCTGATCTTGAACTCACAATGATCCTCCTGCCTCAGCCTCCCGAGTGCTGGGATTACAGGTGTGAGCCACCATGCCCAGCTTCTTTTTTTTTTTTTTTTTTAAATAAAGACTGGCTCACCAGGTAATTCAGGCTGGCCTTGAACTCAGTCTGTAGCCTAGGTCTGCCTGAACGGGGATCCTCCTGCCGGGGCCTCCGGACTTGTGGGATTCCAGGCAGTGCCACCATAGCCACTTTAAGAATGATTCTTATGGAAGTGTTGCTAAAAGAAAAAGTCATCCAACTTCAGTTAAAAGTAACAGTTTGATAAGCTAGCCTGTCTCTCTTGAGATGTGTAAAACGTGAGCCATAAACTGTTTATAAAAGCAAGCAGAGTGCAAAATTGAGCCCCCTTTGCCCTTAGGAAAGTACATTCTAAGGTGAGCATAGTGAAAGACTGAGGGTTTTTAACTTTTGAAATGATTTTGAATTTGTTTTTTGAATTTTTTTAATATACAGCAGATAGTTCACTGAAAAGAACTTCCTCTTTTGCCCCTTATTCTCATTCCTTTTTATCTTGTGCTAAAACAAAACTTAGTGCTGCCTGCTTTTAAACTTCCACAGCTATAGTAGTATTTCCTGCCACACAATTGAATTGGAATCTCCTCCCTGCACTTCCTTGATTTAATAACTATGTTTATCTTGCTGAGTGCATTACTAGATGCTTTCTTCTATGGTGATTTAATTTTCTTATTAAAAATAACCTATGATACTTTATTACCAAATAGCTTATATGATTCTTAAATTGTTTATAATACTGTCATTTGAATGGTATAGAAAACAACCCTTAAAACTGGTTAGTTTAAAGCCAGTGCAGGGCATGATGGTACATGCTTATAATCCCAGCTCTTTCAGAAGCTAAGGCAAGAGGACTGCAGTATTGAGGATAGTCCTGGCAACTGTCTCAAAATTTTAGGGATAGTAAAGTGTTTTTAAGTTCATCTCTAGTACCAAAAAAAAAAAGGATCAGGTTGGTTAGTGAGTTAAGGAATTAACTCTGGGTCAAGTACTTTTATTTATTCATTTTTAGATAGGGTCTCACTAAGTCCAGGCTGAACTTGAAATTGCAGGGCACCTGCCTCAGTCTCTTGAGTAGCTGGAAATATGCTTATGCATTAGAAAGTCAGACTTTTTTTTTTTTTTTTTTTTAGACAAGGTTTTACTATGCCGCAGTTCAGTAGCCTGGCATGAACTCACTTTGTAGTCCAGGTTGGCCTCCAACGCACAGGGTGATCCTCCTGCCTCAGCCTTCCAACTGCTGGGATTACAGGCTTATGCCACCATGCCCAGCCTTCTTTTGTACTTTTACACAGAGCAGTTTGTTATAAATGCAGGTTCCTGATAACACAGCATAATTGAGTTTTTAATGCTTATGAAATGTTATTGAAATTTGTCTTGATGTGTAAATGCTGTTGAAATTTCTCTCGGTATGTAATGTGTTAACTTAAAACTCAGGAGGTTATGTAGTAAGGCAAGGCCTTAGTTAAGCAGTATGTGATGTTTGAGAAGAACTGCAGTGTTACATTAAGGTAGAATGGACATGAGGTGACTAGGTTCATTGTTTCCTAATTTTATTTACTACTGCTTTCCTCAGCTGTTGCTGTTCTCCCTTGCCCCTACTGCCTGCCTTTTGCTGTTGAGTTTGCTGTGTGGAAAACCGTTTTGTGTTTCAGAGTTTGGGCCCTTGAACTATCTTATAGTTACTCTCTAATTCTGGTCTTGAGAAAAATGTTCAATTTTATAGAATCTGATTGAAATTACTCTTAATCCACAGGGTAATTTTATCTGGATGGTGGCACTTTAGAATGCAAGTTTCCCAATTTCCATTTATCTTTTTTGGTTTGAGAACAGTGTTTAAGACTATTAGGGTCTCTTGATTAGTATCTCTGGGCTTTTGAAAATAATTGGCCCAGTGTTAAATGTTTTTTTAAATTGTTCTAATGGGTAGGTACAGCAGAGAGTACCATAAATGATTAAAGGTTTAGGAAAGCTCAGGGTCTAGAATTATTTTGACATATTAAAGAGAAGGCTGAAAGGGAAATTTTAGTCATTTTTGCTACAGCTTTAGTTTTCTGAAGATTTTTAATTAAGATCTGCTATTGTGTCTGAAGACAGCTGTTTTAAGCAGGAGGGGAGGTAAAGATCTTTCTTGAGCTTTGAGATAAGAATAAATTTACCATGTACTGGCAGAGCAGGGTGAAAAAAATTAAAAGTTTCAGTTCACCTTTGTGAAACAGGTACGCTAGTAATGCTAGTAATGCTGGTCCTGCTTCATAGTACTCAGTGAAATAACACATAAATCTCTTCAGCACAGTGACTCACATATGACACACGCTCAAAGGCCAACTCTTTGGTGCTTAGAGACGGTCTGCTTATGTATTTCAGACTGGTCTTGAACTCACTATACCCCAGGCTGGCCTAAAACTCAAAATAATCCTCCTACCTCAGCCTGCTGAGTGCTAGGATTACAGGCATACATTGCCATGCCAGAGTTCCCCAGCCTTTAAAAAAAAAAAATCCTATTTATTTATTATTTATTTATTTTGTCTTTTCAAAACAGGATTTCACCGTGCAGTTTAGGCGGACCTCGAGCTCACTGTGTTGGCAGGCTGGCCTCCAACTGGTACCAGTCCTGCTGCCTCAGCCCCTTAAGTGCTGAGATTATAGGCATCTGCCACCATGCCCAACCATCTTGTTCTTTTATAGTGAATTGTTAGGTACCTTGTTTCTGTCCTGTTTGGTGTAACAGATTAAGGAACCAGTGCGCAAAAGGTTGTTCACCAAAGTAAGTATCATATTTAACTTGTACATGTGCATATACCTGGCACCACAGTTTAAAGAAAGTAGTAGTTTATTTAGGGCTAATAAATGGTTTCGGGGGATCCAGTCCATGGGCAGCTACCCGTAGCTCCAGAGCAGAAACATCATGGCTGAGGGCATAGTAGAGGAATGCCACGCCCCTCCTAGTGGCTGGCAGGCAGAGCAGCAGGTGAGGAGCACCAGTGGGAGAGAGGTGCCCTCCCCACATGACAACAGGGCTCCACCACCTGGGTCCCACCTCCTAATAGCTGTTCAGCCAAGAACATCAGTGGGTTAAACCACTGATGATGAGTACTGTACGACATCCCCAGGACCCAATCTCTGGGAATCTCCTATGAAGGCAACAGTTAAACATCACAGTGCGGGAGTCAGGGTTAAATTTTGGCGTATTCTAGGTCTTGGTTCCAAATTGGTTCACAGCCACAGTTTAATTAAAAATAGTATGTTAAGATCCTTGCATCTACAGCCTAGTGTTCAGGCAACTTCAAGTGGATGAAACCTTTGAAAGAAATTCGGATGTTGGCACCCTTGAGACTGGAAATTGAAGTAACAGTGAGAGGCACTGAGGAAGCGCGGCTGAAAAGTACTTACAGATTCTGTGCTGTGACCAGGTGACCTGGAGAGAGAGTTGGCTGGCAGTGCTTTCGAGAGGTGTGTACACTGTGTCAAGAGTTGTGAAGTGGAGCCCTCTGTAGACTTGGAGGTAACCAAGCAGAGTAAGATCCTATTTTGCAGATGTAGAAGCTGAAGTCCTGCTTGGTTCTCATCTCTTGTCACTTCCTCATGCTACAGTCTACGTGCGTCTAACAGCTCAGCTGGGTTGTGTTGTGCCCAGGCCTTGCTCACACGCCTTGCTCTGTAAGAAGAGCTTCCTTCAGCAGTCCTAGCCGGCTGTGACTGCCTCAGGGCAGTGTGCCTTCGCACTCCTCTGGCGCTCCCTGCAGAGGTTTCGCTGTACTCCAGACCACAGGTACTTCCTGTGTGCCTCTAGCAGCTGTTAGGATTTTGTTTAAATCTGGCCTCCTGTAGTTCCTGTGTCTTTCATACTGAGCTCCTAGAGGATGAAAAGGATCAGAATTAACCTTACTCCGCATCTGACACTGCGTTCGGCTCATAGTGGACACCTATGAATAAATGAAATTTAGGAAAGTTAATTTGCCCGGTGTCACAGCTATTAATGGGAAAACGGAGTTTTAAATCTAGATTTGCTGACCTGCAGAGTGTGTGCTTTGCCTTCCACACTCCCTGGGTATTCTTATTGATTGAGGCGTTTTGAGACCACGGATCGTCCTCTGTTGGTTGGATAGGATGAGATCTAGACCGTGCGAGTTTGAAGAGCAGGCCAGGAAGGGTCTCTTCCTGATGCCTGGCCAGAATTTCTCCTGGTGTGCCCTTGATCTCACTGGGAAACACAGGCAGTGGAGGAGCACGAGGAAAACTTAGAGCCACAATGGTTCGTAGCCTTGATGAGGCTAAATGGAAAAGATTCTTTAAAAAAAAAAAAGATTCTAAAATAGTAACAATAAATAGTAAAGAAAAAGTAGATCCTGATAGTGTAGAGGAAATTGTATGTTTAATTTCAATATTAATTGGCAGTGCAACAACTGCAGTTTAAGTTTTTTTTTTTTAAAGAGGGTCAAATTAAACACAAAACAGAACATAAGAAAGCAATGTAAGAGACGTAAATTTCAAAGCAAGACAGCCAGAGATCTTCACTATCTATCATATTGTGTCTTGGTTTCTTCCAAATAGTTGTCCATATCTTCGCATACAGAGAATTCATACAAAACAACATAGTATAAAACTGATCCAAACAGGATGAGGAAGGCATTTTAGGTCTTCAAGACCAGACAGTGGAGAAGTCAACAATGGCTGTCATAGTGTCTCTCGTTCCCTTCAAAATAGCTGTTCATACCTTCATGTATGTTGAACTTAAACAAAACAGGCTAAAATCACTCTGAACAAAGAATAACAGTATTGCTGGATTTCACATTATGACGCTACGGAATCAGCACTGGGTACTGTAGTGTCTCTTTTTCTTCAAAGTAGTTGTTCATTTCATCATGCATTATATAATCAGTTCTCATAAACTGTTTATAAGTTCTACGCATGCATGAGTCTCTACATGTATTTCTCTCCTTTCCGTATTAAAGGGAAAAACAAAACAAAGCAAGACAAAACAAAACAAATACCTAGAAAAACATGAAATGAAAAAGCTGCACTTTAGGGAAGGAGAAGTATGGCCAGATCTCTGCCCATTTTTTGCAACATATTTCATAAAAATTTTTATGAGCTAGTGTCTCTATCATAATCATAAAAATTATGATTTTTATGAGATAGTGTCTCTTTTGTGTGTGTGTGTGATGCTGGACGTTGAACCCCTGGGCCTTCACCACTGAGCTGCCCCCCAGCCCTTTCTGTTTTTGAGTCAGGATCTCAGGAGTATCTAAATTGCCCAGCCTGGGTTCAACTCCAGCCTCAGCCTCACAGAGTGCTTGAATTAAAGGGAAGCAGTACTGTACCCAACCATGATTTTGAAGTCTCAGAATCTAAAAGTATTTAGTACTTCAGGCAGTAACTACATAACTACATACCTTTTTCTGAACTCTGAGCATTCGAGATGCAGACGTAATTTGTTTTTTGTATTTCCCTGTCCTGTTCTGGCAGTAGAACATCATGGCTCATGCCAGTAATCCCAGCTCAGGAGGTTGGTTGAGGTAGAATCACTTCAAGTTAGAGGCCAGCCTGGGCTACATAATGAGTTCAAGGTCATTGAACTACACAGCAAGACCTTGTCACACCTCACCCCTCTCAAAAGATGTAAAAATTCGTATTAGAAAAATACGAAGTGTACATATAAAAAATATGAACAAATGTGTAAGGACCTTCCCTATAAAGAATGTTTAAGCCAAGTGTGATGGCATACAACTGCTTTAACCCAGCACTTGGGAAGGCTGAGGAAGGAGGCTGGTAAATTCAAGGTCAGCCTTGGGCAACTGTCTCAAAAATTCTAAAAAAATAAGAGGAGAGGCTAGGAATGTAGCTCAGTGTGAAAGGCCTTGGTTTAATCCCCAACTCTAAAAAGAAAATGTTCAAAGATGTTAAAGCTAAGGGAGCATTCTAGAAGCATTAAAATTACATAGAATCTGATGAAACTAAGAAAAACTTGATAGGTTGAAATAGGCCATCAATAATGATTATAATGGGCTGCAGATAGATATAGCTCAGTGATGCACTGGCAGATGCAATGTCCTGAGTTTGATTCCTGATACCTACAAAAAAAAAAGTTAGTCCTGCAGCAGATTAAGTATTTAAGAAGGAATATGTTCTTAATCCGCACTTAATCTGAAACTACCCTAATCACAATGGCCATTAGCCCCATGTGGCTACTTAAATTGAAGTGTTAGATTTAGAGGACTGCCTGTAGTTGATTTTGGAAACCAGAGCAAAAAAGAAACCTAGTAAGACCCTGTCTGAGAATAGAAATAAAACTTTGAAAGGCCCAAGGCCCTGGGTTGAGCCTCAGAAGATTTTTACTAAGACAGCGGAGGGCTTGTGGCTCTGTGGTAGACTCCAAGCTTAACGTGTGCGAGGTGTTGGCTTCAGTTCCTGCACCAGAGCAGAAAGTTAAATCTTGTGTGTATTTACCACAGTAAAAAGCAGAAATGGATAGATAACGGGGGGTGGGGTGGGGGCAGTTGTTTAACTCTGTGTGGTCTTTCCCTTTATGTGATTAAGTCAAGGAGACCAATTCTTTATAACTTTGCGCCAGTAATCTTCAGTCTTTATCTTTTATAAGGCGTTAGGGACGATTCATTGGGGGCAGGGAGGTTTAAGGGGGGCGCTGTAGGCAATAGTGCTGAGTTACTGCTCCAGCCCTGTTTAAAACTTTGAGACAGGGTCTTAGCAAATTGCCTGAGTTGGCCGCAAAGTTGTGATCCTCTTTTTTTTTTTTAACCTTTTAAGTGGCTAGGATTGTAGGTATGGGCCACCATGTCTAACTTTAGTCTTTTTTACCTCATAAGAAGGAACTCCAGCTTTTTAATTTACTTTAGTTGTCAAAATTGATATATTTAGGGCGTACCAATAAAGTTTTGATGCATGTGTATATTGTACAAGGTTCACATCAAATTAAGTCTCTCTGCCTCCTCAAACAGCATCCAGAGCCTTTTCTTCAACATGTTTGAAGCATAAGATATATGGTCATTGATTGTTTTTTTTTTACTTTCTTCAGACAGGCTTGCCTTGAACTTGCTGTGTAACCCAGGCCAGCCTTGAATTGGAACTCTTCCTGCATTGGCTTCTAAGTGCTAGGATTATCACCACCACTTAGCAGGATGTGTAATTTTCCATCTTTTAGCTTTTCATCTATTTTCATTCTTTTTGTCTTTTTTTTTTTTTTATTGGGGATTGAACTCATGACTGTGCGCTTGCAGGCAGGGGCTTATCCCCAGCAATCCTGTTGTCTTTTGTAGATGAGTGTAAGATCTTGTATTCAGAATAGTAACTGCCTTTTGGAGTGTTGATGGTGGCATTACTGGCATTGGTTTATTTCTGTCATTTCTTTTTGGTTTTGTTGGGTTTTTTTTTTTTTTGGCTTATTCTTAATGTGTTTTAAGTTTTTGTTTTATGTATTCCAGTATTACATCTTTAATGCCTTTTGTGTTGGGTGGGTATTTTCTAATGAACAATTTTAAATGCTGGTGGGGTTTTTATTATCATTGGTGCTTGATCTAAGAATTATAGTATGCCTCACCTTTTCGCCATGTATGAACAGGTTAAATTCCAGTAAGGTATTATTAAGATATTATTCTAGCATATCTTCCTTACTTCTCCTTTCCTTGTGCTGTGACTGTAATGAATATTATGTGTTTTATAGCTTCTTTCTCTCTCTCTCTGTCTTTTTTTTTTTTTTCGAGACAGAGTCTTGCCTGTAATTCGGGCTGGCTTTGAACTTGTGGCCGTCCTGCCTCAGCCTCCCAAGTACTGGGGTTGGTTACAGGCATGCCTTCATGCCTGACTACATCATTGTCTTCTAAAATCAATAATACAGTTCTATCATTATTTTATGCAGTTGTCTTTTGAATCAGCAAACAGAAGTGAAAGGAAATACATAGTTCCTGTCATATATTTATCTATGTGATTGCCTTTACTGCTGATCTTTATTTCTTCACATGGACTAGAGGTGTAGGTTATTGGTAAAGCACTTGGTTTACATGCAGGAGGCCCAAGGTTTAATCCCCAGCATTACAGTAAAAATATTGCAAGTATCACCCATTGAATTTTTATCTTACCGGTTTGTATAAATCAGAAGTTTAGATACAGCTTAGCTACGCCCTTTGCTCAGGGTCCCACAAGACCTGTAATCAGAGGGTTGGCCAGGAGTGTGGTTTTGGTTGAGAGTTCTCTTCCTGACTTATGTAGTTGCTGGCAGGATTAATTGCCGCAGCTGGCCTGGTGCAGTGGTACATGCCTGTAATCCAGCAGTTTAAGGCTGAGGCAGGAGGGTTGCAAATTCAAGCCGTGATTTGGCAGTTCAGTGATTTTGCAAGACTGTCTCACAGTTGAAAGGAGCAGTGGGGGTGGGGATGTAGCTTAGTGGGAATGACCTGGGTTCAATCCTTAATACTGGAAAAAAATTTTTTCCCTTGAAGCAATAAACTTCTTCAAAGCCATTAGGGAAAACTTTTGATTTCAGAAAACCAAAGCCTTTGAGGGGAGGGTGGGGGTTGAGACACAGCTGGCCTTGAACTCACTATATAGCTCAGGCTGGCCTCCAATTCACAGGAGTCCTCCTGCCTCAGCCTCCCTCCTGTGTGCTGGGACTACATGTTGTACCAACACTCCAGTTTAAAGCCCCTTGTTTTTTTTTTTGATACTGGGGATCGAACTCATGATCTCATGCTCACCATGCAGGCGCTTGTACCACTGAGCTAAATCCCTGGCCCTTAAAGCCCTGTTATAGGAGATTCACCTACAAAAGTCTCTTTTGATGAACTCAAACTGATTAGTCTTTAAATCTGCAAATTGTCTTAGTGTCATCTGCGCTGCTTACAGGCTCGCCTGCACTGGCGCAAATCACGGGGGACTGTCCTGAGGTTCCACCTGCTGCACTGGGTGGGAGATTCTCTAAATCTGCCACTGCTTCTGGGTCCTTATTTTGGATTCCCCGTGTGTAATCTGTGATTTGTATAACTCTGAATCCCCTGTATGTGATGAGTTATGTTTCTCTTGCTATTCTTTGTTTAGCTTTCAGCAGTTTTACTTTGATGTTTGTTGGGTTTGAATTTCACTGAACTTCTTTGGTATGTACATTAGATTTGGGGGGATTTTCCATCATTATATTACTGCTTGTAATTTTGACCCCAGGGCTGGGAATGTAGTCAGTGGTAGAGCACTTCAGTAGCACGCACAAATCTCTGTGTGTGTGTGTGTGTGTGTGTGTGTGTGTGTGTGTGTGTGTGTGTGTTTGATTGAGACAGGGTCTCACGACACAGTGGGAGCTGGTTTCAAGCTCACTTTGTAGCCTAGGCTGGTCTCCAAGTTGCAAGGATCCTTCTCAGCCTCCCCAGTACTGGGATACGCGCGTGAGCCACCACACCCTGTAAATTTCTGGTTTTGATTCCTGGACTGAATCAAAACGTAAACACTCAGTGTGGGACTCATGTTTTTAGGCTGGATTTTTGAGGCTGTGGTTCATTCATTTGTTGTTCTTTCTGTTCTTGAGAGTGAACAATTTCTACAGTTTGTTTTCACATGTACTGATTTTTTTTGGGGGGGTTGGGTATTTCATATTTGCTGTTGAACTCCTTTGGTGAATTTTTCATTATCATTATTATACTTTTAAATAGCAGAATTCCACTTTGGTAGTTCTTTTATTTCTGTAGTACTGAGAATTGAGATTCTGGTGGTTCGTTATAACCCTTTTGTTGGGATTCTGTGCTCATTGAATCATTATCATGTTATGCAAAAGTTTTTTAATACACCTAAGATGGATCTTTTTAAGCCTCTCTAGCTACGTCAAAGTTGTATATACAACTTTACTCTTGGTGCTGGGGATCAAACCCAGAATTAGGCGTGCTAGCTGCATCCTCAGCCTCACACTTTTAATTCTTTAGACTAAGCATGGTTTCTTTCTGCTCTGTGAATGTATTTATGATAACTGCTTTGAAATTCTTATCACTAAGCTTTGTGGTTGAGCCTCCATGAAGTTTCTCCTACCTTTTCTCCCCTGTAAATGGGTTACACCTTCCTGTTTCTCTGCCTATCTTACAATTGTCATTAAACTGAGAGTTAATTGTTAGTAAATTGCCTGCAAGACTGTCATGTGAGGCGGATTGTATATGATAAGTTTTTATGTTTTGTTTTTCAATTAAAAAAAAAGACATCTGATTTCCTGGGGCACCCATGAATTTAGTTTGATGGCTAAATAGTTAAAGCCAGTAATGCCTCTGCCTTTTGCTAATAGATCAGTGACATACATTAAAAGCTCAGATATTTTACAGTTTGCCCTCTTTAACCCTAACTTTGTACACTATTCTTCTTTTACCTGTAGTTTATCCCTTACATGGTAACGATTTCCATACCACCATAGATGTGTGGATAGCTAGGGCATCTTCTAGGTTTTTCAGAGCTTACTCACCACCCCTAGGCAAAAACACAACTTTGCAGGTCCCCAGAGATACCAGTACAAGAGGTGTCCTCAAGACCCCTGCTGGCTGAGGTCACAAGTCTGGTGGGCTCATTGCCCTCAGCATGGCAGTGGCTTTGCTGCAGTGCGGGCCTTTCCCAACTGCTTTCGAATTGGAACTTCTTACTTTTAGTTTGTAAACTGTTAGTATGTAAAATATTTTTACTTTTTTTGAAAAACAAATGTTTTTCAAAACTTAAATGCATATTTACATCTTAAAACATGACCCAATGCGGTGAAAACAGATACTTAGTGCAGACCAGCAGCAGAAGCTGCTTATTAACTACAGTTCTAATCATTTTATAAAGTCACATCTGTATAAAAATAAGCAGAAGATAGGCTTTAAAGTTAATGACAACCAGATTTTAAAGAGAATGTTGTATATATTTTATTACTGTTTTACACAAAGTAGACAAAATACAAATCCCGAATTTGGAGAGTATTGAGCTAATACGCATTTTGTTTTAATGGTGGCATATCTGATCTCTGTATTGTCTCTGAACCGTAAAGTTGTACCTTTTAGAAAGACTGATCCTGTTGTGCTTCTGTGACTCCCCTCTGTTTGGTACTGGCAGCAGTACTCTTTGGATTGTCTAGAATAGCTTTGTTTAATTCCTTTGTCTCTTTTGCTCTTCTCCAGGATTAACCTCCTCATCTGTACCCTGGGTATGTTCATTAACATGTCATTATTGCTAAAAAAAAAAAAAAAACTTCATGTAAAATAGGAGGATCAAGTCAAATTCATTTTAAACTTCCTTTTTTATTTCTCAGATAGTCACTTGGTCAATAAATCCTCCAGTTGCGGTTTGGGGAATATTCTGTGTGCCCAGAGCTTCCTTCATATGTTTGGTTAGCATCTTCAAGCCTTCAGCCCCACGTTTCATCTTGCAAACCCGTGCTTGAGGCTGGAGGTTCCCTCTGAAATTAAACTCTGAGCATCCGTTTAACTGTTCTCTTTGAAGGCCCAGGAACAGGTTCTCTGCTCCCCAGCTTCCTCAGCTTCCCCTCCCTCACCCTCTCTGGAGAGGCCAGAGGTTCTCGTGTTTGTAACTGGTGGTGTTTGTAACTGGTGGGCAGCCAGCCGCTCTCTGGGGGGCGCCGTCCCTGCCTGGTGTGCCCCTTTTCGGACCTGCCTCCTTAGCCTTTGCGGGTTCACTTCTTCTCACCAGCCAGCAGGAGGCCGTCAAACTATGGGAAACACAAAAGTCCTGCCTCTGTGTGTCGGGGTGGGGTGTGCTTACTGGCGATTAAACCTAAGCCCTTTTTACTGAGTTGTATTCCAAGCCATTTTATTTTATTTTAACTTGAAGACAGTCTCCCAGAGTTGCCCATTCTGGATTTAAATTTGGGCTCTTCGTGCCTCAGCCTTCCGGAGTACTGCAATTAATCTTTTGTTTTGTTTTGTTTTGTTTTGTTTTTTTGGTACCTGGCATGGAACTCAGGACCTTGTGCTTGCCAGGCAGACGCTTATGCCACTGAGCTAAATCTGAGCTAAAGCAGTGGCATAAGCGCCTGCCTGGCAAGTGCGAGGTCGTGAGTTCGATCCCTGGTACCAAAAAAAAAAAAAAAACCCTGCCTACAGGCCTAATTATTTTGTTTTGAACAACACTTGCATGTGGAACCAACAAGTCCGCTTGTTTTTAGTTCGCCCCACCCATTAGAACTAGGAGTGGTGGCTCTAGCGGGACAAGGTGATGGGACAAGGTGATGGCGGTAGTAGTTGGTGGTCCGAGGCTAAACTACCACACAGACTGAAGTTCTTCTTGCCTGCCTCCCTCCCTCCTTTCCTTTTTCTCTCCCTGTGTCCCTCCCCTCCTGTTTGAGACCTGCCCTGTGGCCTAGAGTGGCCTTGAACTCCAGGCAGTCTTCTGCCTCAGCCTCCTTCAGGTGCTGGGTTCCAGGTGTGCACGTCATGCCCAACCTCAGTTGTTTTTCTTGAGTAAATGTTTTTTACTTATAGTTTGGGGGGAGAAACTTTACTGAGTTTCTCATTCCACCGTTCTAGCCGTTCCTGCCTCTGTCTGTCAGTTTGTTGTCTTTCTGTCTATTTTGCAGTGCTGGAGAATGAACACACGACCTCACGCATAGTAGGCAACTGCTGTACCTTCAAGCAATATCACAGCCCACCTTTCCACGTTATACCTTTCTTTTAGATTCTATAATTTTGAAAAGAATGATTTTATACATGCTTTCAGTGTTAATATACGTGTTATTATGTACATTTGCATATTTTGTCCAGTGTTTGATTATTTTTGTGTACAGGATCTCCCTGTGGAGTTGAGGCCAGGCTTGAACTCATTACGTAGTCCAGACTGTGGTGATTCTCCTACCTCAGCCTCTTGAGTGCTGGGATTACTGTGCACAGTACCGAACCCAGCTTCCTGGGTGTTTTTTAAAAACCTCAGCGGGGGATGTAGCTCAGCAGCACAAGCGCCTCCCTGGCAAGCACAAGGTCCTGAGTTTGATTCTTGGGACCAAAAATAGACAAAAACCTCTCAGCCAAGCCTAGCCCACTGTGCATAATGTTTATGTTGAGATATTTAGGAAATGCTCTTTCACTGATTTTTTTCTTTTACTTTTTGAGCTAGGATCTCACTAGGCAGTTCAGCCTGGCCTTGTGCTCACTTTGTAGCCCAGGCTGATCTTGGATTTGCAAGGTTCCTCCTACCTTAGCATGAGCCACCATGCCCTGCTTCCCTGAAGTTTTCAAACTATTTAACATCTGTTTTGGGTCAGCTCCTCTAATCGTGTTCTTTAAGAGCATAGACTTTTAAACTGGTTGTGGTGGTGCACTCCTGCCATCCTAGCACTCCAGGAGGCTGAGGCAGAAGGATTCTTGCAAGTTCTGAGACCAGACTGGGCTACAAAGTGAGTTCAAGGTCAGCCTGAGCTGCATAGTGAGATCCTGTCCCGAAAAGAGAGAGAAAAAAGGCATAGACTTTTAAGTAAGGTGGGCAAAAGTTTTATTTCTGCCTGAGCAAGTTAACTCCTGTCTTTGAATTTTTTGCCCAGAAAATGAAACTTCAGAACATTAGATTTGACATAAGGATAGTTGTTGTCCTGTATTAAATAACTAATTAATGATAGTATATGGGAATCATTATAGTTCTTATTTATTGAAATTCTTTGCAGTGTCATCTTCACTTAAAGGTGGGAAGTTTGCTTGGTGGGTGTGCCTCAGAGGTATAGTGCATGCTTCATGTGCAAGGCTCTTACACACACATACACAGAAAGGCAAAGCTCAGAGAAGGAGACTAACTTGACATTAATGATTCCAAAGGGGGATGTGACCCCCAGGTCTGTTTGACTCTCTTTTAGAACAGATCTAGCTTGTTAGACATTCTGTCAGTCAGAAATGATGTCACAAATTTTTGGTCAGCTTCTATGCTAAATGTGCAGTCATGGTGCAGAGCAAATACTGAAATATTTATTATTTTCACTTGCATTTTTTTTCCTAGTAGTGCAGCATATCAGGAATTTACATCACAAAAATGATAGTTTGAACTTTGATTATCTTTCTAAAATACAATTTTAAAAAATAACATTTTCAGTGAATGTATCCTTTAATTCCCTGGGTGAGTGGTAAAAACAGACTTTTAAGTTTTTAATCCACAAAAATGAGCATTGAAATGGAAACACTGTTTTTGTTCTTAGTTTGAGACACAGGGTATCTGAATTTCTCAGTTTAGCCTGAAATGTATGTGTCTGCCTCAGCCTTGAAGAGGCTGGGATTGTAGGCACACACCACTACTCCCAGCTGCATCCCTGACATAATAGTGTGAGCAGCCATAAGTTGTGGACTTGGGTAGATTTTCCGATAGCTTCGTCTTTGAGCCTGAAGATTGTGCATGCCTGTCTTTATCCTAACATACTTTCAAAGTTCTGTATGTTTTACAGAAACTTGCCCATCAGTGTTCCTGCATGCTTCATTTCTTATCCTGGCGTGGCCTCATTGTACTGTAGCACACATTCTTCTTTGGTATCCGGTTACAGTTTGTACCTGTGTTATACAGTCAGCGAAGCCAGGGACCATATCTGTGTAATTTGTATTTTTCATAGCATGGCATTCAGAGTAGATTTTTAATACCTTTGTGTTGTGTGCTATGCTGTAATATTAGTCTGATGGTTTATAAGAATCCTATGGTTAACATTTATGAATGTCATGACTTATTTATCATACTTCCAGATAAGGTTTGGGGCTAGAAGTAAGGGATCTGGAATGGTTTCCTTTTTATTTTTTAATTTTATTATTTTAAAAATCCATTTTATTTCAAACAAAAGAAAAAAATAAAATGAAATTTCAAAACAGTCAATCAGGGGACAGCAATGATGCATATATTGTACATTGCCTACCCCAGGTCATTCACCCAGAGCACAAGACATCTGCATTCAGTTGTCTGAACAATATCAGCACAAACCTTTCTCTTCAGTGAACTCAGAAGAATCAGTAGTGTTAACTATCTCAACTATATTTATACACACACACACATACATGTTTCAGCTTCTTACACTAGTGAGACAATACAATGTTTACGTATGCATCTTATTTCCCTTATGAGTATAGTCTCAAGTTGCATCCATTTACCTATAAAAGACTCCTGTTTATCCTTTTTTATGGCTGAGTAGTGCTCCATCGTACCACATCTTTTTTTCATCCTTCAGTCAGTCGGTGTTTAGGTTGCTTCCAAGCTCTGGCTGTTCACAGACTGTGCTGCCGTAAACATGGGTGCACATGTATTGATGTTCTTAACTCTTTGGGACAGTACCCAGAAGGGGGAATAGCTGGGTCAAATGGAACCTACAGTCCGAGTTTTTTGAGGGATCTTCACACTGTTTTCCACAGTGGTTGCATCAGTCTGCATTTTCGCCCACAACCCCTTGAGCATTTGTTATTGCTTGATTTCTTGATAGTAACTATTCTTTCCAGGCTGAGGTGGAATCTCAGTGTAGTTTTAATTTACATTTCTCAAATGACCAGTGATGTTGAACATTTTCTCACACATTTATTTGCCGTTTGTATTTCTTCATCTGCGAAGTGTGTATTCATCTCAGGTGCCTGGTTTTGGATTGGGTCTTTAAATCTGGGAGGACTGATTTTTGGAATTCTTTATATGTTCTTGATATCCTTTGTCTGAGGAACAGCTGGCAAGCATTTTCTCCCAGAGTGTAGGTTGTCTCTTCACTCTGTTGATGGTTTCTCTTGCTGTGCAAAGGTTTTCAATGGATGAGATCCCAGTTGTTGATTCTTTGTGATAGTTCCCATGGGACCTGGGTTTTGTTCATTAAGTCTTTGCCTACACCAGTGTCTTCAAGAGTTTTACCTACTCTGTCTTCCAGCAGATTTAATGTTTCTGTTTTAATATTAAGATCTTGGACTCATCCCAGTTTTAGCTTAGTATATGGTGAAAGATATGGATCCAGTTTTAATCTTCAGCATGTGTAGAGCCAGTTTTTCCAGCACCACTTATTAAAGAGGCTGTCTTTCTTCCAGTGATTGTGTTTAATGTCTTTGATTGACAAAGATAAAGGTGGGTAGTGTGTCTGGAGTTGTTTCTGCATCCTCTGATCTGTTCCACTGATCTTTAGGTCTGTTTTTTTTTTTTTTTTTTGGCCAGTACTATGATGTTTTTATCACAGTAGCTTTATAGTATAATTTCAAGTCAGGAGTTGTGATATTCCTTGCCTTGTCTTTGTTGCCCAGGATTGCCTTTGCTATTCTAGGTCTCTTCTGGTTCCACGTGAACTTTAGCATTGTTTTCTCTAATTCTGTGAGATGTGGTATTGGAATTTTGATGGAGATTGCATTGAATCTGTATAACAGTTTCGGAAGTGTGACCATTTTCAGTGTATTGGCTTTTCCTACCCAAGAGCACAGGATATCTCCGCATTTTCGAATCTCTTCTTCAATCTTCTTTTTCAGAGTACTGTAGTTTTTCAGTGTAGTTTTTCTGTCCTTCATTAGACTGATTCCTAGGTATTTCATTTTTTTGGATGCTGATGTGAAAGGTGTTGTTTTCCTGATTTCGCTCTCAGTGAGTTTATTATTCGTGTGCAGGAAAGCTATAGATTTTGAGGGTTGACTTTGTATCCAGTTATGTTACTGAATTTGCTTATTAAATCTACCGTTCTGGAGCCTTCTATGTAGAGTATCATGTTACCTGCAAATAAATTTTCGCTTTCCAATCTTTGTTCCTCTTGTTTCTCTCTCCTGTCTGATGGGTGCTGCTGACAGTTTCAGGGCCACGATGAGGAAGAGTGGGGTCAGGAGTGTCCTGCTCCTGACTTCAGACTGGAAGCTTTCAGTTTTTGTCCTTTAGTGTGATGTTGGCTGTTGGTTTATCATAGATGGATTTTATCAGATTGAGATAAAGACCATCTGTTCCAGTTTTCTGTAGGGTTTTTATAACGAATGGGTGCTGGACTTTGTCAGAAGCTTTTTTTGTGTGTGTATTGAGATGATCGTATACTTTTTGTTCTTGGCTCTGTTAATATGGTGCATTACATGTATTGATTTACATATGTTGAGCCATCCCTGCATCCTTGGAATGAATCCCACCTGATCATGGTATACAATCTTCTTTATGATTTGCTGCATTCTGTTCAGTATCTTGTTGAGGATTTTTGCATTTATGTTCATTAGGGAAATTGGCCTGTAATTCTCTTACTTAGTTGGGTCCTTCTCTGGTTTTGGTGTCAGGATAATGCTTGCTTCCAAGAATGAATTTGGGAGTATTGCTTCCCTTTCAATTTCATTTAAAGAGTTTGAGAAGTAGTGGTGTTAGGTCTTCTGTAAATTTCTTGTAAAATTCACCAGTGAGTCTGTCAGGGCCAGGGCTTTTCTTTGTCAATAGGTTTTTAATTGCATATTTGATTTCATTGATACTGGATTCTTTCATTTGTTATTTTGAGACAGAGCCTCTGAATTGCCCAACCTAGGCTTAAACTTGTGATCTTCCTGCTAACGGTGCACACGTGCCACCACACCCAGTTGATGCAGTCACTTGCTGTGGGGCTTTAGGAAAGGAACGGAAGCATTGTGACAGCACTGCTGTCACCTAGATTCTCAATCTAGATGCATATGTGGTGTTTGATACCATTGTCCAGTCTTTCGTTGGAAGTATTCTGATTAGAAGTCTGAGAAGGAATTTTATTCGTATATGTGACACTTGTGTCTTGGAGAATTATGACTCAGTAAAAATCCTTTTTGTCTATTTTTTATAGTTTTCCAGGTAATTCCTGCTTCAAAAAATAGCTCAATAGATCGCACATATGAGATCATGCAATATTTTTCTGTGTCTGGTTTGTTTCACTTAGCATAATGACCTTTAGGTCCGTCTCTGATGTGCAAGTACCAGAGTCTCCTTTTAAAGCTCATAGTACTTCATAGTATTGTATATACTCGTCTTTTTATTCATTTATCCATTGATGGATACCTAGGTTGTTTCTGTGTCTTGGCTATTGTATGTGATGCTGCAGTGGACATTGGAATGCAGCTATCTTTACAGGATGGAAATTTTATTTTCTTTGATTATACTGTGTACCTACAAGAGGGATATCCACAGTGTGAGGACCCCCACCTCTCGCCGCTCACCTTTAGGGACTTCTGTACTGATTTTCATAGTGGTTGCATGAGTCTATTTCCAGCAGCAGTGTACAGGAGTTCCTTCACAACTTCACTAACAGGTTGTCTCTTGTCTTTTTGAAAATTACTGTCCTAAAAGGTGGGAGGTGGTGTTAACAGTGGTTTTTGATTTGTAGTTCCCTGATGCTTAGTGATGGGAAGCATCTTTTCATACGGATGCAGTGCATTTTCATGTTACCTTTGGAGAAATTTCTATCCCCCACCCCCCACCCCCAATATGGGGACCAAGGCAAGCACTCTACCTACCCACTGAGCTATATCCCCCACTTTTCACCACGTCCCCCCCCTCCCAGGATCGAACTCACAACCTTGTGCTTACCAGGCAAGCGCTTGAGCCACTGAGCTAAATCCCCAGCCCCTTCTCCTACCCTTTATTTTGAGAAAGAGTTTCACTAAGTTGCCTAGTCTGGCCTTGAACCTGGGTTCTTCCTGCCTTAGCATCTCTATTTGGGATTTCAGGCTCATGGCTCTACCACATCTGGTTTTCCTTGCATTTTTAAAATATAGTTCTATATTTTCTCACTATTGGGTGGTAGAAATTCTTTGTAAATCTTAAGCATTAATTCCTTATGTGATATATAGCTTTACAATTCTTTTTCCCAATCTGTAGGTTGCCCTTTTATTTTATTGTTTCCTTTACTGTACAAAACTTTTAACTGGTCAGTTTGTTATCTTTACTTTTGTAACTTGAGTTTTTGGCTTGTCAGGAAGAAATCATTGTGAAAATCAGTGTCAAGGAGCTTTTTCCCTAGGTTTTCTTTTTGGTTTTTTGAAACAAGATATTGCTATATAGTTCAGACTGGCCTTGAACTAACTATGTAGCCCAGGCTGGCCTCAAGGCAGTCCCTCCTGCCTCAGCCTCCTGAGTGCTAGGATTACAAGGATGAGGCTCTTCCCGTAGGTTTTCTTTTAAGGTGCTTTACGGTTTCAAGTCTTACATTTAGGTTTTTATACATTTTGAGTTGGTTTGTGTGTGTGTGTTGTTGATATAGGGGAGTGAAACTTGAAGAATGAATTTTAGGAACAGTGGAGGTTAAGAGCAGAATATATTTATTGATAGAAAGAAAGCTTCTGTCTGAGAGAGACAGAAGGGGTCCCCAGTGGGTTGCCAAAGACTCTGTCTTTTCTAGGGACTTTTATAGAGCAAAACCACCAGGCGAGAGGAGTCCAAGGTGGAGAAAAATGGGAACTCACAAGGTGGCATGAGTGGGGCAGAACTGTGGTCAGCCAGTAAGATTAATTGTTGAGGTAAAACTGACCAAATCTGGGACAGATGTGGCAGCGGGTCCCAAGGCAGGCAGACATGCTTAAAGAGCACTGGCTCTTCCTGGGGAGGACTGGGCTGGTGGCTCCTGGCCTTCTCCAGGTGCTCCACACCTGTTTAGAATGTCAGTCCCTGATGTTTATACTTAGGGTGTGGCTGCATTTATTTTGCCTTTTGTTTTGCGGTCTGGCCCACTGCAGGAGGAGTCTGTCTCTTCCAAGGTTTCAAGGTACCTGGTCTTTTGCCCTGGGTCCTTAAGAGGGCCCAGCCCTGTCTGACTGCCTATAATATTTCTAACTAACTCAGCTGCTTGGAACATTGTGAATAAAATAAGGGTCCAGTTTAATTCTTTCACATGTAGAAATCCAGTTTGCTCAGCAGCATTTATTAGAGAATTTTTTCCCATTATATCTTTTTGGTTGTCTTGCTAAAAATTAATTGACCATTTATTTTTGGATTTACTTGTAGGCTCCTCTTCCATTGGTCTGTGACTATTCCTGTGCCAGTATCATACTATTTTGATTTTTATAGCTTTGTGATATATTGTAGTATGGGTGTGGTGGCACACTTCTGTAATCCCAGCACTGAAGGCTGAGGCAGGAGAATCACTGCAAGTTTGAGTCCAGTTTGGGCTACAAAGTGAGCTCAAAACCAGCCTGAACTGCATAGTAAATAAATATATTATAATCAGTAAGTGATTCCTGCAACTTTTTTTTTCCTCTCATAATTGCCTTGTGGCTCTTCAGGGTCTTTGTGGCTCTCTATGCATTGAATAGAGCTGTTAATATAATATTTCCACATCATAGTTTTACTTACAGTGACTTTGCATCCCATCTGCATCCAGGATCCTCAGTATTAGTTCCAGATCACTCGCCTTAGCAAGGTAGAATACTGTTTCCCATATCAATCATAGCTAAACCAGAGTCACTTGATGATCACACAGATTTTTGAACCCTCACCCCATTTTACTAGGGCAGCAGTTCTCAACCCACACTGTACCATAGCATCGCTTAAAAATGGCGCATGCCTAGAATCCTAACGTTCGTGACGCTGAGGCAGGAGAACTTTCCCAAGTGTGAGCCCAGACTGGGCTACGTAGCCAGCCTGGAATACTTAGTGAGACCCTGTCTCAAAATAAAACAAATGCTGATATTTACATTTTACATTAGGCCAATCGAATGAGATGCTAGATGGTACATGTGAGGGATATGATTTTTAGAAGTAGGTAAGTCGGAAAGATACATAATAAATAGTTTTGCACTTAATTAGCCTCGCTGGCTGTAGTGGCACATGCCTGTAATGCCAGACCCATGAGGCTGAGTTCAGGGCAAGTGTAAACTATACTGTGAACTGTGTCTGCAAAAAACAAAACAAAACAAAAATAATAATAATAATCCAAAATATTGCAGCATGGTGGCCCACATCTGTGATCCCAGTACTGGAGAGACCAAGGCAGGAGAATTGCTGTGAGTTCCAGGCCAGTGTGGGCTACACAGTGACCACAACAGCCTGAACTGCATAAAAAATCAATAGTGCAGAGAAGATCTTAAGTTATTAATAGGCATATTTCTTTCAGCATGAGCCTGTGGGATTATGTAAATGTTCATAAACTGTAATGAATGGATTTTCCTTTACAGTAGAGTTATGGCCCAGTTTTAAATGTTGCTCATTGAAAAACCCGTGCGTGTTCACAAATGAAGAATACAGACAGTGTAGGAAGGCTATGGAATTACTTGGTTTATACATTAAAGTAGTCTAGATAACTCCTTGTCTGATATTTGGGAAGTTATACCATACTTTTAAAATAGTGAGGAATTGTGTCACTGGAAGGCTGTGTCCTTATTTTTTAAAAAAGAAAGAAACTAAATAACCTTGGCTTAGTGACAAGCTGCATTTCAAAGGTTTTCCAGACTAAAAGCTTCTTCTTCATTTACATGACTTCTCCCCAGCCATATTGAGGAGTTCATCTAGGTTATAAACCATATCTCCAGTTATTCAGGCTGTTCCAGATTGGGTAAAACAAGTATCAAAAGTGCTGAAGGAGAGGTAATAGCTTAAGCCCTTCTCAGCTTATCCTTTATCTCGAGGTGGCGATATCTGGAGAAATGCAGCTGTTGAGTGAGAGCTGCGGTGGGGCATCGCTTACGTCTCCTAGGGTCGGCTGAATGGAGCGTGGCCTGTTGAGTGGACTTTGGATGTTGTTGCCAATCCTTTCCAGATGTACACGTGACACTCACTATCTGAGGAAATACTAGAAACGCCTAGTAAGCATTTTTCTCATATCGATTGTGAAGCCATACGCAGGTGATCACATGTTGAGGCTTGGCTCTCTGCTCGGCTGTCCATGATCGTCAGGTTACATATGGGTGGGTACCTGGGAGCTGCTTACTTTAATAGGCTAGGTCAGCCTGTGTCGGTGTGTGAGACCCTTCGAGAGACCAGTAATGTGGCGGTGTCCTCTGTTCAGACTTGAAGGGCGCACTTGTTTTAGACCTCAGTACCACGGTTTCAAAAACCCGTTCTTTACTTTATAATACCCACTTTCATTCCTATTTTTTGTGGAAAATGGCTGGTTTCTCTTTTATGTAATTAACAATTTAAGGCTGTCAGGAATACAGATTTCTTCTAGTTTTTAGACTTGTTCTTTCATAGTTTTTTCCTATGTCCCAGGGTCTCTTAATTCATCTGTCACCTTTTTATGAGCTAAGCAAAATAAAGCATCACTTTGCAAATCAAAAGACAAAACACTGCATTAGGTGATGTGGTTTTGGGGTTTGTCTTGTTTTTTTTTGAGACAGGGTTTCACTGTGCAGTTCAGGCTGGCCTTGAACTCAGTATGTGTGTAGCCAGGCTGGCCTTGGAGCTCACAGTGCTCCTCCTTCCACAGCTTCCCAAGTGCTGGGATTGCAGGCGTACGCTCTGCACCCAGCTAAGGTACTGCACATTGAACTTTTTTTTTTTTGGGCACCGGGGATTGAACTCACAACCTCACACTTGCCAGACAGGCGCTTATGCCAGTGAGCTAAATCCTTGGCCCCCTGCATATTGAAGTTTAAGAATTGCTCTGCATTTTTCCTTTCCCAAGCACAAATCTCTCTCCTTGTTCTAGCCAAATAGACTGTATGCCCACTTCACACTATTTTTAGTAAATCAAGTTATGAATATAGTACTTCTATAAATCTGCATGTTCACCTTGTAGTTTTCAGTGAGTGAGGCTTCTGCGATAAACCAGTCGCGCTCCTGGGTCAAATGAGGCAGATCAGGCCAGGCATGGTGCGCACACATAGGATCCCAGCTACGTGGGAAGCCAAGGCAGCAGGAGGGTCACAAGGTGGAGCTCAGCCTGGGTAACAGAGTGAAGTGCAAAGGCCTGGGGATGTGGCGCAGTGCTCCATGGGTTCAGTCTCCAGTCCTAGGGAAGGGGAGGAGATAAAGCAAATAACATCACCAAAAGGTGGGAATTCAGACAACAGCATTCATTCTGTCCTCTGACAGTTTTGTATGTCTTGAATTTAATTATGCAAGCTTAAATGGCATTAAACTTTATCATGAAGGGCAGGTCTTAGAGTTAGAAAAAAGGTATTATAAAGAGGAATAAAAGGCGACTTCAGGGAGAAATTCAGCTGACCATACCTTAACCAGGGGATCCAGTAATGGGACAGACTGTCATCACTTGATTTCTACGCTTAGGCATCAGCATTCCTGCCGGTGATGCAGGACATGGAACCGGTCAGAAACCCAGATACAGTACAGAATGGAGCTCAGGTAACTTGCCTGCACTCAGAAAAAATGCCATCATATTGAATGGCAAAAACCAAAGGCCTGTGGTAGATGGAAGGTGATTAAGGAGATAACTAGAGGCTCTGCTTGGTTCTTTTTTGCAGGGGTGGGGTACCGGGAATAGAACTCAAGTCCTGGTGCTTCTCAGGCAGCCGCTTGTGCCGCTGAGCTACGCCCCTGTCCCCGTGCTTTTTAAGTTACTAATTTTGTTACTTGCATATCTTAGTAAAACAGTAATTGTTAACAAGACAGGTCCAGCAGTCTTTTTTCTGTTGTCAAATTACAGCGTGAAAGTGGCCAGACTTGAGCTATTGCAAATGTCATTAAAGAACTTGGAGAAAATGGCAGAAAGCAGAGAGCTGGGGTGCCCATTTATGATAAAACCTTGTCTTACTGAGCTGCATCTCCAGACCTTTTTTTGTGTGTTCACATTGCTGCTGTTGTTTTGGTATTTTGTTTGTTTTTTTTTGAAACAGGGTTTTACTATGTAGCGTAGACTGTTCTCAAACTCCCAGTCTTCCTGCTTTAGCCTCCTGAGTGATGGAATTGCAGGCATTCACCATGCCTGGCATAGAAATGATTCTGAAGCTTTCCTTCAGGGCCAGACGTGAATATTCTGGTTTTCCCAGCTTATTATGTATGCCTTGCTTGTTAATACAGATGATCTAGCTTATTAGAGTTTTCCAAATAAATGTGCTAGTAAGAAACTCGTGTTATAACAATATACAGGCAGATTTTGAGGGTGGAAAGGAATTTTGTAGATTATCATTCTTTTTTAAATGTTAATTTGAAGCTCAGTGTCAGGGTACACACCTGTAATTCCTGCACTGAGGGGGCTGAGACAGGAGGGTCACCCTGAGCTGGAAGCCAACAGGGCTGCATAGTAAGTTTAAGGCCATCCTGAACTGCATTGCAAGACCCTGACTTTGAAAAGAATTTTTTAAAAAATTAATTTGGCCCATGGCCCTGATACAGCTCCTGTGGGTGCTGTCCAGCTTGAGTGGGTGTTTTTGGCTCAGATAAACAATGAAACATGAGTTTCAGGTCTTTTCATAATCTCACTAAAATTGAGAAGTAAACCTGGATTACCCAGTTTGTTTACTGACGCTTTGCTTTGGTTCTTGCTTGATTATAGGCTTGTCGCTAATGGTACCTGTCTCTGATTGCTGTTATTTCCCGCAGATACTTCCTGCAAATATTATTTCATGCAGATGACTAAGTTTGACACTTCTGCCCATTAAAACATAAAGTGGACGGGAGCAGGAAAGAAAAGTACGGCTCTGTACTCTTCATATTCCGTCTGCCGTTGAGCAACTTTTCTTACCCTTGGGGGAGGATTACTCATTTTGGAATGTTTTGGTGCTGGGGAGACGGGGTATCACTGAGCTGCCCAGGCTGGGCCCCGATTTGTGCTCGTGTTACCTCAGTCTTCGGCAGTCTCGTTTCTTTTTCGTTTGCTTGTTTTTTGTGACAGTGTCTCACTGTGCAGTTCCAGGCTAGCCTTAACCTCGCTGTGTAGCTCAGGCTGGCCTCAGATCTGGCACTCAGGCCTCAGTGCTGGAATTACAGGTATTGTCCCACCATACCCAGCAGAGCGCTCTTTACTTCTACCTAGATAAAGCTAAAGCATTTGAAATGGTGTTCAAAGTAAAGCCTCTAAGGAATTTTTGCTGTAATTTACCCCAGTAGTCTGGGGGGAAAAAAAACCCAAAACACATAAACGTGTGTGTGTGTGTGTTTTGGAAGGGTATAAAACAAAACAATAAAATGGAGCAACATTTGGCCAAGGATGTAGCTCAGCAGCATAAATGCCTGCCTGCTAAGTGCAGGATCCTAAGTTCTAGTGCCACTACCAACCAACCAACAAACAATAAATTGAACTTCAAAAACAAGACTGAGGGAACTCTCCCATAGTTACTGCACTGCGTATTGCCGTCCTCTAAGCAGGTGCTCAGACTGCCTGCCGCCCAGCCCAGGGCCCGCAGTCGGTGGGAACAGGCATTCCGCGGTTTTGTGCCTCGGTTGCTGTCGCCCGTCTGTGTTCCTCTGAATCAGCTGGTTACCTGTCGGGGTGGGGGCAGCTCTCTCTCTTCTCCCATCCCACGCGCTGGCTCACAGGAAGGGCAAGCTGACTTCTTGGTTCTTTTCCCAGCCCATGGCCACCCTGGCTCCCTGACTATGCTTAAGGCATGTGTAATACAGGGCCTTCACAAGAGGTGTGTTCACAGCGTTTTTTTTAATGTGTATTTTTAAAATTTGGAGACAAGGGTTATCCATACTGGTCTCAAATTTGAGTCCTTCGCTTCAGCCTCCCACAGTGCTGAGTGAGATTACAGTCACATGCCACCATGCTGCATGTAGGACTGAGTATTCTGGGAGTTTTAGGTAGGGACTGGTTTTTTAAGACAGGTCTCACTGTGTAGTCCAGACTAGCCTCGAACTTGCAGTGATCCTCCTGCCTCAGCCTCTAAAGTGCTGGGATTAAAGGCATGCACCACCATACCTGGCTTCAGTTTTATTTTCCATCTCTAATGAAATGCTATACTTATGTCCTCTTTGCCTTCAATGCATGATTCCCCTCCATTCTCAAGTGTTCGTATTATATGGCTGGCTCCCTAGATGAAAATAATTCTAACGAAATCAGGTGTCACTTCCTCTACCACCACCACCACCACCGCCTCCCGCCGCCGGACCTAGGCTAGAACGTGCCGGGCAAGTTCTCTACACTGAGATACACCACACCCCCAGCACATTGTTACTCCGAGAGTCTGACCAAGTTGCGCTGCCCAGCCTTAAACTGTTTAACCCTCCTGCCTCAGTTTTACAAGTGGCTGTCACTATAGGTGTCGGCCACAGTGCCTGACTTTGTGGTATTTTTAACCAAGTACGTTTAATTGAAGGAACCTTAGAATGACAAAGTTTGTTTTGTTTTTGTGATGCTGTGCTACTAGGCAAGTGGTCTGCCAGTAAATTACCCCCAGGCCAGGGAGAACTTTTTAACAAGCAACCTTACTACTCTAAATATAGTGGACAGATAATACGGAGAATTTCTTTTTTTCCTTTTCTTTTACACCGTGCTGGAGACCAAACCCAGGGCCTCACTTTGCTGCCACCAAGCTACAAACACCTCAGCCTGTAATGTTATGATGTGGCTTTGTCAAAACTCTGAAGCAGTTCTCATAGCAAAATAAAATAAATAAAATCACAGCTGAAAATCTAAAATAATTTTCTGAAATGAACCTTGGTTCTTTTAAAAATACACAACTATTAGCTAGTCCAGCTACAACTAACCGTAGAAGGGAAGGGACTTTCCCCTCCAGGCCCCCCCATTAGAGTGAATCAGATGGTCCGATTGTGTCAAAAGTTCAAAAGGGAAAGTGGAAGGTAAAGCGAGCTGAACTGGCGCTCTGCCCTCAACATTGTGCCTGTAAGCTTGATATGTTGTTTCAGAGATTAACTTTATAGACTTCCGCACCCAGAAGCATGAACATTCTTAGGGAACTCTTTTCACAAGCTTGATCTTAACATATTGAATAAAGAGAGCAGTTAATCCCCTTTGTAAAGTAATTTGAGAGGAGGGAATTCAAAATGTAAAATCTCACCTGCAGAAAATACTCCACTCTGTAAAGGCCTTTCTATCTTTAGACACTTACAAAGACTTAATATTTTAATGCGGAAGGGTGAAGTTGGCTAAAAAGCCACTGGGTGAAA
This sequence comes from Hydrochoerus hydrochaeris, assembly GCA_004027455.1. Taxonomy (NCBI): domain Eukaryota; kingdom Metazoa; phylum Chordata; class Mammalia; order Rodentia; family Hydrochaeridae; genus Hydrochoerus; species Hydrochoerus hydrochaeris. The sequence goes on along the minus strand of PVLA01006723.1, from coordinate 51,358 downwards.
TTAGAGAGAAATAATCCAGTGCTCTCTTTCTGGGAATCTCCATCCTGCTCTCCAGGGGACCTCATTTTATTCCTGTGAGGAATGCGAGTACCCCTCTGTAGAACAAGCCAAGAGCTCTAAATAGAAGCTTGACTTTTAGTATAATAAGAGTCTTGTTATGTGCAATTTTGCTCTTAGTCATTAATACAATGAACAAATGTTGTGGTTACCTGGGAAAGAAAATTCAAGTGCTTTTAAACCTCTTGTGAGATTTGGTTTCATGCTTGAAACCTATACACTGTTAGGCCCAACAGCATCTGCAGAAAATTCCAGGCTCTGGTTGTACAGTGTAGAGAGGTTAATGCACTGTGGAAGAAACGGATGCCACGAAAAAATGGTTTTAAATCCTGGATAAAAAGATTTTCTTAGGTGTCAGTTTTACAAGATGATAATGTCTCTGTATACAGAGTAGGGGTTACCCTTTCAGATGGCACTTGGCGTTTTTCTTTTCAGCTATGAAACCGCTACCAGTCCTACAAGGATAAAGATTGCCTTAAAGACAAAATACAATCTAAGTGTATATATATTAATAAAAGTTTTGGTAGAATATGGCATTTATTGGGTTAAATTAATTTTGTCTTTTACAAACTGTGACACACACATTTTAAAATCCATTTTGTAACAGGACACATATTTATAACATTTTGTAAACAATCACTGCCTTTTGTAATGCAGTGCTATTTTTTTTTCTGGCTTTATAGCCAACCCTGTGTAAAGTCAGTGTGTTAATAGAAGAGTGAAGAGGAATAGGGTGACAAATGAGGGGATGCTGTTTTTTTTTGAGACAGGGTCTCACTTTGTAGTCTGGCTTTGAACTCTGTGTAGCCCAGACTTACTGCAGTCCTCCTGCCTCGGCTTCCCAGTTGTTGCTAGGATTTCAGGAATGCACGGCTCACTGCTGGACTGGAAAGGGGTCAAATTACAATAGTTGGTACAAAGACACATAACTGTACCATAAAATTTACAGGCTACAAAACATTTAAAAATAATTTTAAATGTATTGTAAAACATTTATTTTAAGAATCAACTTTAATTTTTATTATAAACCAATGTAGATAAATATTTATTGAAACTTTCTAAAATCGAAAGTATTGTCTCCGAGGTAAAAATTTAAAAGAAAACAAGACCACATGTGGTGGCACATGCCTGTAATCCTAGCACTCTGGAGGCTGAGGCAGAAGGCTCACCAGCAGTTCAAGACCAGCCTGGGCTACATAGCGAGTCCAAGACTAGATTAGAGTGAGACCCTGTCTTAAAGCATAACAAAGCCAAATATATATCATTTATGAAGACTAGTACGTGGAAGGACAGGCAGCAATTTCTGAGGACTGTGTCGGACTTCGGTGTTTTGAACCAGCTTTGGCAAATGTGACTCAGTAGCCTTTGAACGCTGCTGGAACCCAGGATTAAGCCAAGTCCATGGAATAGACCTGCGTCGGTTTGGGGATTGGGGAGTCTCGTTTTCTAAGAGGTGTGAGGAAATGATTCCCATGTGCAGCATGAAGCGCAGCCGTCCCTTTACTGCAGGCCGGGTCAGTGCACTTTGTCAGCCTTTTCCCAGAAGTCGAGGATTGACCCCTTCCTGCGGGAGCAGCCCGCCCTCATCTGCGTGATCTGGCACTTCTCGAGGAGCCTGTCGCCACCTGCAGTTGTTGGGCCAAAGAGCTTGCTAGCCGTGTGGTAGAGAGCGCGTCCTCTTGGCGGTTACGGTTCTTGAGACTGGCTGGTTGCAGAGGGGCTGGAGGAATGCCTGGCTCTCCAGTTCTAGGAGGAAGAGATGTGTGGGAATTGCCTTCAGCTTTAATCATAACAGTTGTCACCTCCTGGGCAGAGTCCACTTGGAATGTGCCTGCCATCCTCCTCCACTTGAGGATTTTACAGACTGCGAACTTACCTTTTATCAGATGGGTGGAGCAGTACCCTGAGCCGAGCTTCTGAATTTGGATCCAGTGGGCGTTCTGTTTCAGTGTCGGGCTTGTCAGAGAGACTGACAATGCTGGGACAGTCTTCCACAATCAGCTGGGTGCCAGTACCCAGAATTGATGACATAGCTGTGATTTCCACAGTAGTTCAGTAAAGTAATTCTCCATGATTTCCTCTTGGTATTATAAGGGCAACATTCAGTGTATTATTAGAATTGAGATATTAAGAAATAGGAGATAGGTGTCTCAGCATCCCCAGACAGGGTCCTGCTGGTGGGGAGCATTGGGATTTCAGCTGAGAACTCCCCCCCCAAGGCAAGCATGTCCCAGAGACCCTGCGGGGAAGACCCGTGAGCCCGCCAGCAGTCAGACCCAGACCTCACCCCTGCTGCACTGGCGTTTTTACCAGAATAACAAGGAAAATACCCAGTTGTATGTAAGTGACTTCAGGCAGAGTGGCGCCAAAAGCATACATGCAAAGATGCATTTTTAAAGTTGTATTTATGTAAATAATCCACCTTTTTAGCAGGTAGCAAAATTTTGTTATAGGTAAAATGTCTTAATTAGTTAGCTTCATGATTTCTTTAAAGTAACCCGACTTTTCTTACTACTAGTTTTACAAACTCCTCTTTTTGACATCTCCTTAATTAATGTGCTTCAACTTGGGTGTAACTTTCTGTTGCAGACAAATCTTCCTATTTTCAAGCTAAAGGAATCTACTGTTAGAAGAAGATACAGTGACTTTGAATGGCTACGAAGTGAATTAGAGAGAGAGAGCAAGGTAAGAATTACTGTAATGCAACTTTAATTTTCAGGTTCTCAAATTTTATTTTTTATTAGTGAGTGCAAAGCTGCCTGAACTATGTAGCAAGATCGTGTCTAAACAAAACAACAAAACAAAACTGAGGCAATAGAATCATGGATTTGAGACCAGCTTCCCTGTACAGTGAGTTCAGGGCCATTATGAACTATGTAGAAATGTAGGAATTCTAATTAGATTTTTTTTCAGACTGCTTAAGCAAAGTAATTTGATGTTGAAGAGGATCTTTGGACTCTTAGCCGAACAAGCATTCATGACTTTGGTAGGTCATGGTTCCTTTTGACTACAGTCCTGCTGTCCATTCCCACTGGTCCTGGATTTCTTTTTTAAATAAAAGCTTTTGTAGGTATAGATATTCTCTGACCACCTCACAGCCTTTTTTTGTTTGTTTGTTTTGTTTTGTTTTGTTTTTGTACCGTGGATCAAACTCACGACCTTGGGCTTGCCAGGCCGGCGCTTAAGCCGCTGAGCTAAATCCTTGGCCCAATCACACAACCATTTTACTGGAACTCATGGATCAGGATCTCCTCTCAGTTGTATCTCTGCAGATTTTAAAACACTAAATTTGACAAATGCTAATATAGGGGAGAGATTGATGAAAACTAAAATTTATGACAATGAATCCTGATAAGTCTTAATAAGTAGGATTATAAAGTTTAAGTTAGGCATTTGGTTTCTTGCTTTTTTTGTTGATCTGAACTTAAATTGATCTTCATCTTTTTTAATCTACTGAACTGTTATTTCAAGATTAGGTTACCAAAAACTACCTAGGGCTTAAAGTTTGAAGTCTTGGGCTGGGGGTGGATGGCACACAGTTTTGGAGGACCATCCTAGGAAGACCAAGGCCCAATTTGAGTTTCCAGCACCTCAGCAACGCTTGTGGAATATGTGTACTGGCTAAAGGGAATAATTTGCTATCTATGTTTACTGTTTATAGCTCTCTATATTCTGTTTTGATGTAAGATACAGGCTAAACTAAACAGTGGGTCATTTAGTGAATACTTGAGCTTCTGCCTCTGTTGTATGCCCAGATTTTCTTAGACTTGGTTCTTTGTTGGGGGTCAAACTCAGGGCCTCCATACTAGGCAAGCACTTTACCGGAGTTATATCCCAAACACTGTCTTTGTTAAAGTCACAGAGAACTCCTGGGCTCAGGAAATCCTTCCAAGTAGCTGGTGCTGTAGGCATGCTGTATCACACCTGGCTGAAGTATAGTTGTCTTTAACAAGCCAAAGTGATTAAAAAAAAGTTATACCAAGAAAAGGGCTTACCCTAGTTATGCATTGGCCTTAATTTTGACCGGATCCTAGAGAATATGATGTGAATTTACACATTAACTTCTACCCACTTATTTGAAGATCTGTGAGTGGTAAAAAAAGTGGGGGAGGTTTACACAAAACCTTTGACTTTTGGTTATCTACCACAGCACACTTGTCTTTTTATGAACATACGAGCATTTATCAATTAATGACAAAGTTGTGGTTCTGTGATTAGGTTGTAAATTGAATTGGTCACTATATAGTATGTACATACAGTATTCAGAACAAAAAAGTGTTTACAGGAAACTTCAACTTGATGACCTTGCTTTTGTTTGCATAACTTACATGCAGTAATGTAATGTATAACAACATAAAATTGCTGTGCTCTGCAGTACAGTCAGCAAAAATTACTGTACCAGAAAAGACATTAAAACTATAAATAATATGTACAGAACTGTACAGAAAAAAGAGGGGCCAGGGTCTTAGCTCAGCAGCGCAAGGCTCTGCAGGACAAGCGCAAAGCGAGGTCTTGAGTTCTGTTCCAGTACAGAAAGAGACAGACAGACAGACAGAGAAAGGCAGGCAGGCAGCCCAAACAGCATGACTTGGTCAGAAGCCCAAATGGTCACTAACCAGTAGGGGGATACCTATCCAGTAGGCATACTAACCAGTAGGGACACCCATACAAGGGATACCTACACTCCCTTCTGAGTAAGAGCAGTGCTAGGCTACAGGCTTTGAAATTCTGAAGTAGAAGTCTGGTGTCCAGTATGTGTTGTGTTGTGTACTAGGAATTGAAACCAGGGAGCGCTGAGCTGCAGATCGAGTTCTCTTTTTTTTTTTTTTTTTTTTTTTTTTTTGTACCAGGGATCGAACTCACAACCTCATGCTTGCCAGGCAGGCGCTTAAGCCACTGAGCTAAATCCCCAGCCCCACAGATCAAGTTCTTTTTTTATTTTGCCATCCTCCTCCCTCAGCCACTGGAGGAGCTGGGATTACAGGCCAGTCTGGTTTTAAATTCAGCCTGTGATGGAAAGCGTCCAAAGGCAGGGCTGTCATCCTGACTGGGAGGATGCAGGGAGGCGGGGATGCTGCTCAGCATCTGAGGCTCACACAAGCCGCATCCCTGTCCTGCACGGAGTTACCTGTCAGAGGTGGGGTACGGCTCTGGCCTAGCTTGCTCAAGGCCCTGGGTTAGACTTTGAGGGGGAAAATTTGGGACATTCCAGTAGTGTGGGAAGGAAGAAAAGGGCCAGCGATGGGAAACTAGCCAGCATACAGGATTTGAGAGAAAGTCGCCAAGTCTCTTAGCTCATGAAATGGACACAGGGTGACGGTGATCTCTCGTTACCGCAGACATACGTAGGCAGCGTGCAGATGGCCTTCAGAAGTTGAAGAAACCACAAACTCTTATCTGCTGTGTCACTAACATTTTATTTCTTCATCTAATTGAAACTTGGTTTGGTGGTGTTTCAGGTTGTAGTTCCCCCGCTCCCTGGAAAGGCGTTTTTGCGTCAGCTTCCTTTCAGAGGAGACGATGGAATATTTGACGACAATTTTATTGAGGAAAGGAAGCAAGGGCTGGAGCAGTTTATAAACAAGTACGTGCTTTCCGTTCTTCAAGGGGTAACAGAGAATGTTGTTTTGAGGCTACTTTAGGTGCCTACCTGTAATTTAGGCGTGAGGCTCAGCTGTGGCGGTGCCTTTTCTCTTGCCCGTACCCTAACTTTTTGCAACATTTAAACTAAGTGAGAACATCTGACAAGTTGAAACTCACGTAGTGTAGCCTCCATGAGTGATTGAAATGAGTAGCTTTGTGTTGACCTAAGTTTTATATTTGTTTTTCTTGGTTAATTTATGCAGATTACATTTAAAATTATAGTGTTTAAAAAATACAGTTTTTCTATTTTCTGATTTAAGGTATGTTCTAGTATGAACAATAAAACGCACAGTACTTACAATCATTTTGTTTGATTGCAAATGGAGACGTTATCGGTGTGTCTTGTGTAAAGGTGTACATTTTTTATTTTCATGACAGAAGGTTTCTTTGAAATATGTTAAAAAAAAAAACCTTAGGAATGTTTGTCTTTCAGAAACTCTTGACAGGCTCAAACTATTATCTCTAGTATTTAATTTCATTCCCATTGAAATATAGCTATTTAATTTAATTTGTTTTTGTGGTACTGGGAAATGAACCCAGGGCCTTTGAACTCAGCTACATTCTCCGCCCTTTTAGTTTTTATTTTGAGACAGTCTTGCTAAAACACTCAGTTGTCCCAGCTAGCTTCGAACTTGTGATTACAGGCCAGTCTGGTTTCGTATTTAGTCTGTGATGGAAACTTTAAAAGTGAGCCACAAAAACAGAAAACAAATCAAACAGAGATTGCCATTTGTGCCTGCTTCTTAGTACATCATTGGACTTTATTGCATTTCCTGTATTTTTAAAATTCCAGTCCTATTATAGATTCATACAGATGCTGCTTAGAAGTCAGTGACACATTTCAGCCTAAACGTTAAATTCATCTAAGTTCCTTATACATATTCCAGCTGATACTTAAGAATCAAGTTGGATACAAATGCCTGGAGCAGTATAAAGTTAATCTGCTAGAAAATGTTTTCTAAATCATTCTTGTGAATCAAATAAAAGAAAATATACCATTTGTAGAGCATAACTGTACAGCTATTACAGAATAGTAGGTATTTTTAGTAAATTGTAAATACTTCCTAACCTTAAAGTGAGTGTTTTGACCCTTACTACCACCACTTTTATAAAATACTGGACTAAGTTTGTATTTTTACTTTCCAGGGTCGCTGGTCATCCTCTGGCACAGAATGAACGCTGTCTTCACATGTTTTTGCAGGATGAAATAATAGATAAAAGCTATACTCCTTCTAAAATAAGACACGCTTGAAATTTGGCAGGAGGCAAAAGCGTGACCATTAATGATTCATACGCACCAGTGAGACGTTCTAACTACCCTCAGCATGCTGCACAGAAGCTGGTATAACGCGCCTCCAGTATAGTAACACTCATGTGCTCACTTTTGTTTGGCAGTTGACAAGTTAATTTGCTTTAGTGGAAATCTCTCACCCCAGCCTTTCTCTATAAATATCTCTTCCTTGCTGTTTTAACGTGCTATATATGCTGTAGCCTCACAAGCCTTCCCATATAATCTGCAGTGTCCTAACTAAAGTTTCCGACTTGGTCTTATTTGCACAGTTTATGTGTCATGTTTGCTTCTTCAATCTGATTAACTAGAATAACCCCCCCCCCAACATGTGATGTCACTTGATCTAATTTATGTGTAGGAGCACTACACCGTTTGTTTTCACGCCGCACACGAAAGACACATGCTTGTGTGCAGAACGCACCCTACTTCTGGCCTATAGTACCCTTCAGATGAAAAATTAGTGAGGGAAATCTTTATATTCTATATAGAAACAAAATCAAATTTATATACTAAAATCATTTGTCTAAAATTTTAAGTTGTTTTCAAATAAAAATGCATTTCTGATAAGCACTGATGGTCTTGCCTCCAGCTTTTCTTTTCTCCCTGATGGCTTAGCTACTTAACTCACTTGTTGAGAGGGATTATTTACTAATTATACGCTTCTCATTCCTGTAACTCCATTCCTCTTTAAGCAGTGGTGATATCAAGTATGTGGCCACCTTTTGAATGGGGTGTTTTCTTTTAAACAACAGGAAAGCAGTGCACTAAAAACGCATTCCTTAAAGCTTATTGAATTGTTATGAAGCACTTTGTATATTGGAGAAATGCTCTATAATCTCAAGTCATTCTTTAAAAGACTTTGTAAGATAAGTTAACACTAAGCCTCCTGTTTCTCAGAAGAATTTTTCCCTAGTCCATGTGAACTTAGTACGGGTGTAGTAAGTCAGCAGATGCATGGTTTCTCTTTAATTAGGGTTGGGCTAATGGCCTACTTTATGCTCTTTACAGAGTGAGTTGTAGCTTGACTTGGGTAAGAGATAAAAGACCACAAAATACACAACTTCTTGCTGCCAGACCTTTGCAGCCAGGCTATGGTTTTTGGTTTGAGTCTCATAACCTGTGATGGTTTGAGGACTCATGTGACCCAGAGTTAAATCCCACGATAAAGAAGGGGAATCCTTCCACCATAAACTGGTAAATGGTAAATGGATGAGTCAGTGCATTTGAGAGGAAACAAGCTTTGGTCTTCCCAAACCAAGATTCAACCAAGCAGACCAGAAAGGCTGCCTTAAGAGTTGGTTGTGCAGTGTTTCACAATTCCATAAAGCTGCATATTTCCATCATCGTAAGAAAATACAAAGCTAAACATACCAATTTAAATGAGTGGGTCAGAGAGTATCAAAGGCTGTCATGTTTCTGTATGCAGAACAGAAAAACAATAGCTCGGCTAAACAGTAATTCCTCTATAGCAGCAGTTCTTTCAGGCTGGTGAGGGGGGTCCTGCCTCCCAGGGGATATTCAGGGATAGACTGACGAGACACACTGGGGGTGCTACCGAGACAGAACAGACAAGGCAGAGGTGCGCAGGGCAGGTTCCACCCTCGGGGTTCTGTGGGCCCCTGTGGAGGAGGAAGCACAGTAATGTGGTTTAGGCTGGACGTTCCCCTCTGTCTCTCTCACTGTGTCCTAAGGATACATACACATTTCTTGAGTCAGGGCTTTTTTTTTTTTTTTTTCCCCTCTTTTTGGTACCAAGGATCAAACTCATGACCTTGCACTTGCCAGGTAGACGCTTATGCCACTGAGCTAAATCCCCAGCACCAGGTATAAGTTTCTTAAACTAAGTGAAAAGTCACTTATTCTAGGTTTTTGCCTAGTTCAGGAATGTACTTTGCAGTTTTGTCTCTTAGGGAACTAAGACTGTGGTCTGTAGTAAAACTATACGTTTGTCTCTCTAAGTTAAAAGTAAAAAGGCGGGTTCTCTTAATTCTAGCCACGTAGGAAGGGGTTGTAGAAACCCTTGGGAGTCTTCCTCAGAGAACAGAATGCAATTTGCCCATGAATCACAAGGCAGACGGGTGGTTCTAGGGCATGTTGGGCTCTGGAGGCTGAGGCAGGATTAGCACTGTGTGCCACCTGGCTGGCTGTTGGTCTTACTTGAGTTTGCTTGACTATCTTACTCCTTACAAAAAGAAATCAGGAAAAAGAGCTTACCAAAAAACTCCGAGACGTTACTTTGGTAAATCTTGATTTACAGCCTTACAAAAAAATTAAAGCATTGTTAGAGACCAGGACAATTAATTCAAATGCATGAAAAGTTTACAAGTGGTCTTCACTGCCGGACTGAGTGCCCTAAGAGGAAGCAACCCGCAGCACTAAGCTCTTGAGATGCGCAGAGGGCCTTGTGAGGACATGGCCACGAAGCAGACACTTAACGGCATCATCCCGGAGCAGGTGGCAAACGTGACAAGAAGGGACATGGGAAGAGAATTCAGATAGGAGGAGACTGGCCATTCCCAGTGGAACACTTCCAACTTCCTACATAAAAAGAGCTTGAAAGTTGGTGCCCTGGGGCTTGGAAAAAGAAGAATCGGGAAAAGCAGTGACTTCTCAGACCCATCGGCAAGTTAAGGCTCCCCGGCCCACCACCACCCGTGTCTGGAGACACAGCCTGAGCCCGAGGTGAAACTGCAGTTGGCACGGGGAGCTGAAGCAGACATTTATGCTGTGGTACTGTCAGTGAGGTGCGAGTCACGTGGGCTTTATCCAGAGGTGATCAGAGTGATGTCCCGGAGTCCCCATGGGGGACAAAATGAAGAGTCATTGTGAGATAATGCTTTCTTAGAAAGGCTGCTTTCCAGGTCGCGGGAAGGCTGTTTTTCCCAGTCCAGCCTCTGTCCTACCTTCCTGCCTCTTACCTAAGAAATCATTGTAAGTCAAGGGTCACAACTTCAAGGAAATGGATAAGCAGTGTTGCAGACTTGGATGAGAAGCAGGCTTACGGTATCACTGATTCCATCTGGATGGTAGAGAGCCCCTAGCCACACCTTCCTCCGCACCAGTGGGGCTGCAGTGTCATCTCTGCGGAATTCAGAGTAACCCAAAGTCAAGAGGCAGGCGACCGAGACGCTAGAGGAGGGTAGAATCTGGTACCAGAAACTACCACAGACATTATGCACAATCCAACTCTAGAGTGCTGGAGATCGGTTTATACTGAGTCCAACATGTCTGGCTCTCAACAAAAAGATCACAAACCACACCAAAAGAAAAAAGTCCAGATAAAGCACTCACAACCATAATTTGTCCCAGATGTTGCAATTATTAAGCAGTGAAAAGTAACTGGTTAGTATGTCAAAGGGTTGTTTTGTTTTTGAGAGAGCGTCTCGCTGTGTTGCCTTAGACTGCTCCTTTGACTTCAAATGACCCTCTCAGCCTCCCTAATAACTGGGACTACAGGCGGGCGCCTCCATTCTCAGCTGTGTTAAAGAAAACTTGGAAAACATGGAGAAATAGGTGGGTAGGAGCTGGTGATGTCAGTCAGGGAGCACTTGTCTAATACCCACAAAGTGCTGGGTTCAGTCCCTAGTAACTGCAAGGGGGAAATAAGTGCATAGTAGAAAAACACTCAGAATAAAAAGGAAATTCTAAAAATCAAAGTGACTAACACAGTGCCAAAAAAGAAATGACTAGGATGGACTCGTAAGTAGATGATGTCGCTCAGGAGAGAACCCGTGTGTAGTGAAGGGGTCTGGATGTACTGGACAAGAGCTGTATCCCCGAGCTCCTCTGCCCTCCAGCCCTGTCCAGATCTTGATCGTTCCCTGAAAATTACGATGGTTACTGGATCCACCAGGAGGGCCTTGTTTAATGTGTTAAAGAGAACCACAGTTTATCAAAGATCTTCAGGATGCTTTAATAAAAGTATTTTAATAAGTTTATTTTTGCTATCATGTATATTCTATTGTATGCTCGTATAGTAAATACCCGAGTAGAGATTTGGGGTTTCAAAAGGGTTGAGAAGCCCTGAAGCCCTGAACCCTCCAATGCCACAGAGAAACAAGTCAGTGCCATGACTTGGGCTGGTTCCAGGCTGCTTCATTCGCCATTTAATCATCAAAACAACCTTACCGAATGAGTGTTGCTTTGATTTTACCAGTAGAAGAGTTGGGACAGTTTGATTTGTCCAGGGTGTCACGGTCAGTAAGTGAAACGGATTTAAACTACTGTCTTTGCCCTCTGAGCGTCAGCCTCTGCACCTGCGTAGCACAGGTGCACAGGCTGCAGAGCTCAGCTGGGGCCCGCACCCGAGCAGTGCGCTGGCTGCAGAGGCCACCGGCCTCTGGACATCACTGCCCCGAGTGCCGCCACGGTTCCCTCGATGCCGGTGTGGTTGTCAGACTCCCGCCAGAGCTAAAGGCCACTGACCGTGTAAGAATTCGGTTATATAACCAGCACGGCCATCCCTGGTTGGCAGAGGTGACCGCTGCAGCTTTGCATTACTTAGCTTCCGTGATACATTTCCTTTCTAGCTGGATTATACTTTAATCCAGTTGTTTTCATGTTCAGTAAATCCTAACCGTGTTTAACCGGTTTAGTCACTGGAGTGTCTAAGGTGAAGAAAGTATGTCCTTTCAGCCGCACTGGGGATTTGCCGTCTTCTTTCTGCAGAAGGATTTTCCTGGACCTGTAATCTGAACACTTTGACCTGCGGGGTTCCCTCGCTGGGAGCTGGTCCCTAAGCCTTGACCCTTTGTGTGCTGCCCTGCGGAGACCCAGCTTTCCTTCTCCCGAAGACAGTTAATGACTGATGTCAGGGATGTTCATCGTGTACTCTGCTGCTCCTTTGCCTCTGCTCGCAGCTACCTGGTGGCTTCTGGCATCTCCAGCCGAGCCCTGTTTCCTGACATTCTTCCAGAGACGATCCTGCACTGTCTGACTGGAAGCAGAAGCAAGGGGTTTGAGCTCAGGCAGCTCATCAGTCCAAGCTGATGAGACAATGTGTCCCTCGTAGGTGCCCGTGGGAAGATAGATTGGTGTGACTGGCACGAGAACTCAGTTCCAGGTGTAACTCCAGACTAGGCTGGGGGGCGGGTGGTGAGGGTGTAGCTCGGCGGAGGAGCACTTGATATGTGTGAAGCCCTGGGTTTGATGCCAGTACCACCACCAAAAAAAAAAACCAAAAACTGAGAAGATCCAGTCCTAGGAATATATCTCGCATACTTTCCGTCTTCTTGAGAAATTACAGAATTATAGGACAGATATTTCAAGTATTAATTGGACATCTCTGAAAGATTACGTAAGAAATAGGGAACATTGGTTCATGGTGGGAGGCTAGGTAGCTCATACAGAAGTGAAGGGGGCAAAAGAAAAAATATATACACACACACAGTCTCACTGAATTGCCTAAGTGGGACTCGAATTGTGATCCTCTGCCTTAGCTTCTTTCACCGCCAACACATCCAGCTGGTATAAAACAGGCACAGTCACACACATAATACCAGCTACTTGGGCAGCTGAGGCAGAAGGATTTCAAGTTTGCAGACAACCTGGACAAATGAGCAAGACCCTGTCTCAAAACACCCAGAAACTTTGGGATGTATCTCAGAGTTCCCTGGGTTCAGCCTCCAGTACTACACACGTGCACAGGTATGCATATATGCATCCGCACACATTGAGCTTCTTAATTTGGAGTAACTTAGAGTTCAGGGGAAGTTGTAAAAGATAGTACTAACAGTACCGTATGCTCCATTCAGTTTCTCTTCCTGTTGATAAAGACCTTGGTGTATTTGTCAAATCACTAGTGAGTGGTACATTATTGACTGCCAAACTTTGGCTTTCACTAGTTTTTCCAGTATTCTTTTCCAGGATCCATTCCAAAAAGCACATTTAGTTGTTGGCTCCCCTTGCCTTTTTTTTTTCTTTTGAGACAAAGTCTCATAGTGTACCACAGGCTGACCTCAAATTTGCAGTGATCCTCCTGCCTCAGCCTCCCATGTGCTGTGATTCCATCTTGCACCACCACACCCAGATTAGGGGTCATGTCTTGTTAGTGTGATGTGTACCTTTTGAGCTTTGTGTCAGAGTCATGAATCTCAAAAGCAATCCAGTCCAATCTAAGTCGCCAGTGTGGGAAGCAGCCTGTCCCTTATCAGCAGACCCGGAGCTCAGACTAGAAACCAAGGCAGGAAAAATGCTGGGAACCAGGGGTCTCTTCTAGAGAGTATTTGAAAGAGCCCAGGTTTTAAAGCCGCCCCGATGTGAGTTCAAATCCCAGCTGTGCATCCTTGCTTCAACTGGGTTTTTTGGTTTAAAAGAGCAACATAAAAAAAAAAAAATAGCAACATAGTATCTTTGGTTTTTTAGAACAATGTTTTAGGATCCATCCTTGTGGTTGAGTGTCAGAAATTTGCTTTAAAGATCAAACAAAAAACAGCTCCTTGAGGAACTATTCAAGATTTCAAAGAATTTATGGAGGAATATGTTTTCCCATTCATTATGCAGAAATGTGACACACTGACCAGGCTTTCTGACCCCTTCCAGAAAATAGCCCATTTCAACACCAAATAAGAACTCGCTCCATGCCCTTATTCCTCAGGCCGGGCTCAGCTGCCAGGAAGGGGTGGGGGCGCACGGGGCGCAGGAGCCTGAGGGAATCTGCAGAGGTGAACCCCGAGTGCACGCTTCATCTTAAGCAGGACACGGTGGTTTACTCAGATCTGAGTCCCACTAGCTTTCACACCCTCTAGACTCCTCCCCTCAGCTGCCAAGTGCCCCGGTGTTCAGAGGAAAACTGCTCACCTCATGGCACCGGGAAGGGGCTGGGGACCAGACACTGCCCTCGAGGTATCTCACGGTCCCCCTCCTAACAGCCCGTTGGGAATCAACTGATGAGGTCAGTACCCTGGGTCCAACCACTGCTCACAAGCTAGCCTGTGGACATTTTTTATCCAAACCCTAACACCTACCACTGTTCACTCTACCAGTAAGAATCTGCCTTTGAAAAAAGAAGTTCAAATGAACACCGGGGATTTAGCTCAGCAGCAGAAGTGCCTGCCTGGCAAGTGTGAGGTTGTGAGTTTGATCCCTGGTACAAAAAACCAAAAACAAGTTCAAATGAACCTGTAATTGACAAAGTGTTGGGGCCCCACAAGTATGTAGAACTCTTCCTGTCTAGTTTTTTTCTGAAAACTGTAACCAGAGCGTAGGTAGAATCACTGCGGTCACTCCGGGTGCTCGCTGCTGACCACTTGGGGCAGCTGGGATTTCCAGAGCTGTTTCTGACCCCGGCTCCACTGCAGGACCTTGCTGCTGTCTTTTGAGTTATAGCTGCATCGAATCCGGACTTGGGGGCTTTGTGGAAACTGTGGCAGGTAAAGAAGGCATTTTCCCCGGCCCCCAAGCCAGTGGTGAAGAGAGCGCACTAGGAGGCTCTCAGATGGCTTTGGCTTGGGAGAGACAGGAGGCCTGCATGGGGAACTCGGGGTGCACGGAGAGAGCGTGGGGCTGCTGGAGCTGTGAAGCCCACCGGGTGCGAGCCCTGCTGACACAGCCCTGCAGCAGCCGACACCTTGGATCTCCCTGCACAGATGGAGGCAGATCCCAGCCACTTGCCCATGTTGGAATATTGAGTTTCAGTAACAGGAGCCAGAAGCGAGCTCTCAGTTCCTGATGGGTCTGGGGACCCACAGAGCCTTGATATATTGTCCAGCAAGGCCACCTTCCAGGGAGGCCAATGCCCAGGAAATACCAATGGGCATCCAGCCAAAGGGAAAGCACCAGAGTGGCTCCCCCATTTTTCTTTGTTTTCCAGTAATGGAGATTGAACCCAGGGCTTTTGAACTGAGCTCTATACCAGCCACTCCCCCCTTTTTTATTTTTTTTTATTTTGAGACAAGGTCTTGCTAAGTCCTTGAATTACCAAAGCTGGATTGGAATTTGTGACCGTGAAGCTGGTATAATAGGTCTGTACCCCATGCCCCCTGTGATCCATGGTGAAGAGACACTAAGTCAAATCTTGTGCTCCACCTTGGTGCTAACTGGGAGAACTCAAGATGAAAGCGTTTTCTGTTTATGTCACCGGTGGCTCCTCTAGAAAGACTCAGGGCAAACTCAAAACAGTGCTTCAGAAAGTGAGGAGTTAGAAGACTATGAAATGCAGCTGCCCAGGCTTCTCCCCTCACTGGAGTCCCAGTTTTAAGAAGTAGGAAGCAGGAGCCATATTTTAAATACTCTCCAAGGATAGGATTTACTCATACTATTCCATAGACTGTGCTTTTAATTTTTTTTTTTTTTTTGAGACAGGGTCTCGCTATGCAGTTCAGGCTGGCCTTGAGCTCACTTTGTAGCCCAGGCTGGTCTCAAATTCACAATGATCCTCCTGCCTCAGCCTCCCGAGTGCTGGGATTACAGGCCTGAGCCACCACGCCCAGCTGACTGTGCATTTAATTTATTAAACATTTTTGTTGAGCCTAATTATCCAAAACAGCAAATGGCAGGTAAATCATGGTACACACCAAGTAACAGAGTGATTATGCAAACACCAGAAGGAATTCTGAGAGTTTATAACTACTAATAAAAAGTGTCAGTGATAGAATGTTAAAAAGGTGATCAGAATGCAAAACATGTTCACTCTGATTACAACTACTTTAAAATATATAGGTGCATGTACATGAATGAGAACAATAGGCAGAAATGAAAATGTTTGTGTTAGGGAGGTGGAATTATAGGTGATTTTCTTCCTTCAGGTTTTCGTGCAGTGTTAACCGGAAAAAGTCACTATGTGTGTGCTGTTACGTTATAATGTATTTGAAATAAAATGACTGGCCCTTCACTTCTGGCCTACATGCTACCTTCCATGCCTATGTCAAGCACTCTCAGGGCTTCGCCTGGGTTGGAAACACAGACAGCCCAAGCTCTGCCAGGAAGAAAACAGCCCATCTGCAGCCTGCATGGAGGAGGCAGCTTGGAGTAACGTGGGCTGTAGGGAGAGGGAACAGCATGCATTGCTGTGGGCTGGTCGTAGTTTATTGGATTCCAAGACATCTCTAAACGAGGGGTCAGGCAGGAATGTGTCAGCCCCTTAGGTCTGATAGCCCCCCACCCCGTGTACTATAGCTAAACTGAATGCGTGGCTCCTCCCTAATCAGATTTGGATAATGACTCCACCAAGGCCAAAGCATGTAGCTCAGTGATAGAGTGCTCGCCTAGCACATTCGAGGTCCTGGGTTCAAACTCTGCTACCAAAACATGCATAACCACAAACTCACTGATTGCTCCATGTGCTGGGATGTTGGGGAGACCATCCTTGCTAATGCAGAGAGCTGAGGATGGGCAGGAACTGGCTTCCTCATTTTGACATTGAGCAAGGTGGAGACGAAAGCTTGCTGGACCCTTGGGGGAGCTTTTGGGAGTCCGCTCGGGGGCAGAACCCCTCCCTGCACACCAGGCTCCCCTCCTCCAGCCTCCCCACAGACCCTGGATTCTCTGCTCAGAATCACAGGCTGCTGCCAATTACAAAAGGACTCTTAACTCCGTTTTTGCAGCCCCTTGATTGATAGCACTGGTGAGTGAAATTATAAGCCTTAATGATCACGCTAATTTCTGGGGAAAGGGAAGCGGTCAGAAGCGGTTCCCAATCACAAGCACTACAATCAGCTGGGTAAGTTCAATGATAGGCCAGAGCAGGCAAAGAGGGGGAAGAATTAACTTTTTAAAAGGTCACCAGAGAGTAGGAGGCGAGTTACTAGGTACGAGGGATGAAGGGCACCGATCCGAGAGTCCAAAGGTACAGCCCCCTTTCCTAGGATGGGATCCCAGCCAGTGTCTTTTCCTTAGTGCCTGACTCACTTGGGAGCTTTAAGAATCCTGATGCAAGGCTGCAGGTGCAGCTCAGCAGTGGAGCACATGCCTAGTATACACCAGGTTCTAGGGTTAATCTCTCTTACCCCCAAAAAGCCAGGGGCTCCACCTTCCAGATGCTGGCGCCATTGGTCTTGGATGCAGGGAGGGGGTTAGTGCTAGCCAAGGCCGAGTACAATTAGCAATGTGCTTAATCTGATTAGTTCTTGCACCCCAGGAGTTTCCTCTGGTGTGACCTGACCTCACTTAAAGATGGTGATGAGAGGGAATGAAGGAAAGAAGCGAAGTTAGGCAACTCTGAGGCCAGCACCCCTTCATACCGATGAAACCCAGAGGGGCACGGAGGTTGGCCGACTTGCCCCAGATCACACTGGTCACACTGCACCCCATTCTCTCCACCCTGGCCGGTTCTCCTGCTCCCAGGCCTGGGATGGCCATTGGTGGTGCAGAAGCTGTAAGCTCATGGCAGAGGAACCAGTTCTGTCTCCTGACTCTCACTTAGCACCCTGGGGCACAGTGACTGGTAGATACTGGAGACACCAGTGCCATGAAAGAATAAGTCCCTTGTGCTTGTTCCAAGAGCAAACCTAAGATCTTGGCATCCTCCACACGTTAACCACTCGTGGTTTTCCAGCAAAGCACATCAGCACTTTAAAAATGTCACAAAGGAGCCCAGGCTATGTGGCAACATCCTGGTTTCTTCATCTAAGACTCTGTCCCTGCCACGCTGCTGACCAGCCCAGCTGACGATGCGCAGTTGCAATTGCTGACGACCTTCCCCGGCAGGTTCCATGAGGTCAGCTGTTCGCAGAGGAGAAGAGCTTCCTTCCATGTGCTCCGGATGAGTTCCAAAATTTTAAACATTGTAGAAATACAGACTACATGGGGAATGCTCCATGCGTCACTTTTGCTAAAGGTACTAGAGTTAGTTCAGAGAGATATTATTCTTCATTTTCCAGAAATGATTACACTACTGTAGTTTAACAGTTCTTGTACAGAGAATGAGCAGTGGCAATTTTTTTTCAGTGCTGGGACTGCATGTAGACACCCAAGGCCTCAGGGTCTCTGCCCCTGTGCTTTTACCTGCAGCCCCAAGGAGCTGAGATTCTCAGAGTGTCTTAGCAGTACAAAGTATCAGCCAAACTACTCATACATTTCCATCTTCTCTCCACCTTCATTCCGATACAGACACTCCTAAAAATTCACAGCGGTACCTTGGACCGAAAAACTGGAGGACCAAACTCTAACTATGGGTAACAGTAGCAGTAAGCATCAGCAGGCACAAGGTCATAATAGAAACACAGGCATTCTCTGTGTATTTCTAACAGCTTCTGAAGAGTTCATCAGTGTCTGATTAAGCACTTTTAAATTCTGAACAATGAAATGGGCCCTCTCACATCCTCTTGGCAGGAGTGAAAATTGATACAACCCTTTTGGAGAACCATTTGGCTATATCTATCAAAATTAAAAATGCATATAATCTTTGACCCAGAAATGCTGTTTGTAAAAATTTGTCTTTCAGAAATACTCCCATGAATCCATAAAGGTACACATGGGAAGTTGGTGCTTTAAAGTTTAATTTGTTATAGTGAAAAACTGCAGATGACCCAAGTCTGTCAACAAAGAATTAGTTAGAACTATGAATGCACACAATGCAGTCTCAGTTCACAGTCTGGTACCAAGTAGGTAACTGAATGATGGCATATGTTAGCGTACATACCTGCCAGGAGAGGCAGGAACACACACACAGGCACACATGTAACCTGCAGAAAAGTAGCCTTCCATTCTTAGAAAAGTTATTAAGCAGCTAGCAGGGCATGGTGGCAGATTCTTGCTATGCCAGCATTCCAGAGGCTGAGGCAGGAGGATCACCAAGAGTTTGAGGCCAGTCTGGGTACATAGTGAGTTCAAGGCCAGCTTTAACCACATAGTGAGACCCTATATATATATATATAGAGAGAGAGAGAGTTGGCTGGGGCTATAGCTCAGTGGTAGAATACTTGCCTAGCACATGCAAGGCCCTGGGCTCATCCCCAGCACCCCCCCTCACACACACACACATGTGACAGCCATGAAGCATGTACTAGGCAATGGATTTAGCTTTTTTTTTTTTTTTTTGGTCTTTTTGAGACAGGGTCTCTCTATGCAGTTCAGGCTGGCCTTGAGGTCGCTTTGTAGCCCAGGCTGGTCTCGAACTTGCAATGATCCTCCTGCCTCAGCCTCCTGAGTGCTGGGATTACAGGTGTGAGCCACCACGTCCGGCGATGAATTTAGTTCTTACCTTCTAAATTTCTTTTTTTATCGGTACCAGGGATCGAACTCATGATCGCGCTTGTAAGGCAGGCGCTTATGCCACTGAGCTAAATCCCCGGCCCCTTACCTTCTAAATTTGATTAAAGACATTGAAGTGTAACTGAAACAACATGAGTCTTAACTGAAAGATGCTCCTGAACACATCTGTCCTCTCTTTCCTTGCATAAAAACCAAGTAAAAATAATTCAAACACAAATGCAAGTCTCTGTACTTTGCTGCTGGTATGTTCTCAAACTTTTGAAAAGCACCCCTCCCAGATTTAAAAAGCCCGTTTGTCTAAGAAGAACTGCAGCTCTGACTATAGTAACCTCCTGGCGGGACTCGCTTTCTCTTGCTTATATATTCAAACTTGAATATGTATTCAAGTATCTGGAACAAGCATTCAGAGCCACTGAAGTTCCTCCCTAAATGCCAGCTACAGATAGGTCCACCCAAAGTCCTGGCAGGCAGTAAGGGTCTTCAGTCATTACTTACTCCATTCCATTACACTTGGGGAAGCTCTACCCCTGGACCACCTTCCAGGAGACTGCTGCCCCTCTAGGGCTGGGTTTGGCCTGTGTCTGGCTCTGGGCAGTAGAAAGTGAACAGTCAAGGCCAGTCATAGCTTTAAGTGTGTTTGCACAGGTTGGCTCAGCCTGCACCTCTGCAGACCACGATGGGAAGGAACGGCTTCGGGGAGGCTGCCAGTCCAGAATGAGGGATCCCTGGTGCACATCGGAACCCACACGCAAGGCTGAAGCCCAGCCCTGCAGAGCTACAGATGACCGACAGTCTCCAAGCAAGAAATAAGTTTACTTCTTTAAGCTTCGGGAGTTGTTTATCTGGGGTAGTATTCGATCCATCATCTAATTTTCCAAATCTTTTCTTTGATCTCATAGGTATTTAAGTTTTTTTTTTTTGCTATGAAATAAATCATTACAGAAATAGGTGAGGGTTTTTTGTTGTTGTTGTTGTTGTTGTTTGTTGTGGTGCCCTTCATCAAGCCTATCTAGTCCCACAGGGGACCCACTATCATGAGTTAGTGTTTATCATAAATAATCATGCTTGTTTCTTTCTTTATTTTGTACTGGGAATTGAACTCAGGCCCTTGAACTTGCCAGGAGGGTGCTTGTGCTGCTATCTCTCGTGCTTAAGTATTTGATATATATTTATATACCCATGTGTACGAGGCAGTATTTTTCTGTAGGTATAAGATAAATGCCAGCAAGCTGCATGGACCTGTACCATTCCCTTGCATTCTAAGGTACAATTTCCGATTTTCCCAGGTCGAAACACGGGCTCTAGCTATTCCCTTAACAGCTGTAATGTCATCTACTACAATGTATCTCCATCTCTGATACATCTACCAATGTATTTATATGGTTGAATACGAACAAGACTGCAAAGGATATTCTTGTACACAGACACTTGAGTGCCTCGTGGGGTTGTGTGTGTGTGTGTGTGTCTGTGCGTGTGTGTGCATGTGGTGCTTCTGGGGACTGAACCCAGGGCCTTGTGCAGGTTAGGCAAATGTGTATCACAGCTGCATCTCCAGGCTAACTTTGCTTTTTGTCTGAGCCCTTCCTCTGTGGAAGCAGTGGACAAGCACTGCGACTCACACAGTCTTAGATGAGAGCAGAGGCACCAGTGCCTATGGCTTTTGTGTCTCTGGTGGGAGAGCCACTGCCCTGAGATTTTCTGGGAACATCTGAGCTATTGCTCCTTCCACATCTGACTCACCAGGACTTTTTTTTCTTTTCTTTTTTAACCACTTCATCTTTTTGATCATTCAGTGATCTAAAGCTTCCCGGTCAAGACTGAAATGTCGGCGGGAGAGTTAGAAACGGGAAAGTGAGGACTTTTAATCGGTCTGTTTCTTCCTCACACAGCAATTTTTCTAACAGATGCAATTACATGGGAGAGCTGTGGAGAACTGATTCTTATGTTTTATTTCTTTATTCATCATTTTACAAATGGCATTCACTGTAAAAGGAAATTGCCTTTGTGGATCAGTTGTTTCGCTCTGTGCTGGCGCTTCAGTTTTAACAGCTGCTGACACCACCTTGAATCTGGTGAGTGAGAATCGGCCAGGGAGGGTGGTAAAGAAACCAAGGCAGAATTTGTTTAAATTCCATATATTTTTATTCTTTGTAAATACAATGAGTACAGCCTTTTAACTTCACAAATCAGTTAATTCACTCTGTACAAGAGAACTTTTACTCATCCTATGATAGTCCAAGTGCTGGATTTCTTTCCTCAGTGCTAGTTTCTAATAGATCAAAATGTGAAAAGTACAGCAGCTATTTAAAAATGTTTGTTTCTACGTTTCCGTAAGTAGCGATTCATACCAGAGGAGCAGCCGATCGTGTGGGACACTGCAGTGGGGTCTGTGTGTGCACGCGTGCGTCTGTGTGTGCATTCAAGGCTTCACTAGAAAAGCACTCAAGAGTCTCGGGCCATCAGCAACAGGTCCGTCATGAAGCCTCTGGGCGTTTCTCTCCTCCAAGTTCCTCCTGGCACTGTATAAGCATCCGGTGCCCAGCGCAGGCAGCAGAGCCTTGAGTTCGGACCCATCCCCTTGGTCTTGGCACTACAATAACAGGGCAGCACTTGGCTGCCCTCTACCGCTCACCCCCATTTTATTTGGTTTTGCTGTTTTCCCTCATCCTCACTCATCTGTCCTCTTTTAGGAAAGCTCTTCTCTTTTTGAGGTGGTATCCAACCTGAAGTCCTGGAGAGAACTTCATTGCCATCTGCCGATTCCTCTGCCGAGGCTGCCTGGCCTGTGGTGTTAAAAACAAGAAGAAGAGGGAAAAGAGAAGAAAGAGAGAACAAAAAGAAAAAGGGAAGTGGGGGAAGAGAGAGGGTAAAAACAAACCACACCGCCTAAGCTACTCTCCGCGTATTACCTCGGTTCCGAAGGCCACTTCATGACGTATTACCATAGAAGGGAAACTTGTGATAATACTTTTGATTTAAAGCCTAGCCATTATTTTAAAAATAAATGCTCCAATGTAACATATTTCTGAAGGTTGCAGTCGGACGTTACACGCAGAGCTATATATGCTCACCCAACTTTATGTGCTAAAAAAGGAAAAGCAAGCGTCACTTGTCTCTTAGCTTTTGATGGCTCTGCCAGACCTCCCAGGTCGGAGGCAGCGGGGTTCGGCCTGCAGTGGCCCCCAGTTCGCCCTGCTGCAATGAGTTTGCCATCAGTCCCTCCGGGCTGCCGGACCCCAGTTGGGGCAGGGGGTCATAGCTACTGGAACTGTTTTGTATCCACTGACATTCTTCCTGAAGGCTACACATTCCCAGGTTTCTGCTTCCTGAAGGGTTTTGTTAGTCGAGGCTTGGTCTCCACGGGTAGCAGTTCACCTGATACCGTCCCATCCTGAGAAGCCGGTACTGGGAGAGTTTAGATATCACTGGATTTGTACATATCTGACAGCAGTCTCGTAATTGGCACGTTGCCAATGGTCTTTTTGAAAAACACTTCCTCGATGGTCGATGGGCTGATGGAACGTAAAGCTGGCAAGAGCAACAAGAGTTTTCCAAAACGACAAGGTTGAGTGGGGTACCTGGAACACGAGAAGCCGGGAAAGCAACATCAGAGCCCAACGCACACGGCAACTAACAGCTTATCCTGGAACACACCTCGGCCCCAGTGTGATTTCCTGATTCAGGCTCCTTAACTAGCACCCCGCCCTGCAGAGGGCTCCTGACGGTGAGGGCAGTGTTATCCCTGTTGTGCAGGGTCTCCTGAGGCACAGAGAACATACATGCTGCCCAAATCACAGCACTAATCTCTACATTAACAAAGGGGTTGTATTTTATTTGGAGAAAAAACGTTTTTAGAAACATGACCGAGGCAGGCATAGTGACTCATGCCTGTATTCTCAGAACTCTGGGAAGCTGGGGCAGGAGGATTATACATTTGAGCCCAGTCTGGATAATTTAATGACTTAGTACAATCCTGTCTAAAAGGGGCTGGGGATTTAGCTCAGTGGCTTAAGCACCTGCCTGGCAAGCGCAAGGTTGTGAGTTCGATTCCCAGTACCAAAAAAAAAAAAAAAAAGTCCTGTCTAAAAGCAGAATTAAAAATAAAGGGCTAGGGGAGGCAGGGGTATAGCTCAGCGGCATAACACCTGCCTGGCAAGTGCTAGGTCATGAGTTCAATTCCTGACATCAAAATAAATAAATGAATAAATAAATCAAGGGCTGGGATGTAGTTGAGTGAGGGAGCCCTGGGTTCAATCCCAAATGAAGAAGGTGAAAGAGGACAAAAGAAGCATAATCACCTCGAACAACTTAGCAATTTAGTGAGAGCTTGTCTCAAAAATAAAAAAATTAAAAAAGGGAAAAAAATACAAATAAAAATGGGGGGCTAGAAATGTAGCCCTGAGTTCAATCACCAGTACAAAGGGGAAAAAAAAGGAAGAAAGAAAGAAAGAAACCAATTTTAGGCCCAAATATGAAACTTGAGTTTGCCATTGTAGAAAATGACCATGATACCAGTGATAAAGCTAGTAAGAAATGAATCACAGTTTCTGATTGTCAAGGCTCCTTCATGAAACTAGTTCCCTCAAATAAAATGGCTTCTTTTTCTAAGCAATTCTCCAAATTATTATTCAGGCGTTACACTTAGTCACTCGCAGGAATAATTCTATCCTTATTACACTGCAAATTAAAGACTCAGTTCTGTTGGGTGGCAGTGCCACCCAACTTTCATGTCAATGAAATTGGCACATAATTAAAGACGTGAGAAATTGCTTAACAATTTTCTCTCTTGATGTCCAACATACATCTATACTCGGACGTGCAAGTTCAATTTTCTGCTGTCTTTAGATGCCTATAAATCACCTCCTTCTGCAGACCCACTACTTTCTCACCGTTAGCTTAGAAACAGGTATCAGTACACTCCTTGAGCGGGGGGTGGGGGGGTCCCTCCTGGAAACAAACCACCCAGCACATTGAGCTCCGGGGACATGGATGTGTGACTGACCACACTTAAACAATGACCATAGGTGGCCGGTAACTGAGAGATACCAAAACTCCTTCCCAGGAGCCTGGTAGCTGTGTCTAACTGCCTGATGATGTCACCCTGCTGCAAGAGTCCACAAGAGCCACTTCCCTGCTTTTTAACCAAAGACAAGGCTTATTAATTCATTCTGGGTCTCTTCCAGTCTCATCAGGTTTCTATACTCCCCACCCAGGGCAGGGGCCACATTTAATAACGCGCTATGCAAACAGTGAAGCTTATCTACGTTTAATACAAAACGAACCCCCAATCCCACCACCCCCAACCCCACACCGGCGCTCCTGGCTGACTGTGTCTCATGTCTGCCCTTCCCTGCAGCAGCTTTGTTTTTCCCTTCATGGAATCGGACAGAGAAGAGATGGCCCTGCGGAGGACTGAGGGCAGCAGCTGCCTAGATAAACCGCCAGGTCTGTAGCATACGCCTGACTTGCTGACCGTTTCCCAGGGTGAGAGACCACTGCGGAAAAAATTACTTGCAGAAGTCATGGAACTGGAAAATCCAGACAATTAACATGTGTATATGTGTCTATACGCCTGTATATGTGTATATGTGTATATATGTGTATATGTGTGTATATGTGTATATGCATGTATACATGTGTATATATGTGTATATACGCATGTATAAGTGTAAATATGTGTATAGCATGTATATGTGTGCATAAGTGTGTATATGTGTGTATGTGTGTGTATATGTGTGTATACGTGTGTATATGTGTGTATACGTGTGTATGTGTGTATACACGTGTATATATGCGTATATGTGTATATGTGTGTGCATGAGTGTGTTGCTGGGGATTGAACCCAGGGCCTGCATGCTGGGCAAGTACCCCAGCCTCGCAATTAACTATTGATTTTTTTTTTTTTTTGGTGGTCTTTGTGAGACAGGGTCTCACTATGTAGTTCAGGCTGGCCTTGAACTCACTCTGTAGCCCAGGCTGGCCTCTGCCTCAGAACAATCCTCCTGCCTCAGCCTCCTGAATGCTGGGATTACGGGCATGCACCACCTGGTTTAACTGTTGATTTTTCTGCAGATCATTTTCCACTCTTCTGCTTATCCACTCCTTTTATTTTCTCATTGGGAAAGAGCTGGTTAGTAGGTAAATAAGAAGTTATAGTCTGTTATGTGTTAGGTAATGTACTACCCAGAAACAATGACAGTGCGTGTATGTGGGTGTGCATGGAGAGGGGAGGGGAGACAGTGCTCCTGACTCCTCCCACTGGCAAGATAGCTAGAAGTAGTTCTCAGTGTTGTGTTTGTGTCTATCACAGATTCACGCATGTGTCTGAGCTCCGTGTACAACACCCATGTTGAACGCCAGTCCCTAGTGTGCGCCTTACGTCCTGGTAGCGTATAGGACTGAAGCAAAGAGCTCAGTCTCGGTTTGCACGCTGACTTCTCAGTTTTACTCTGAACTAAGAAATAAAGCACAGCGATTTTTTTCGCGTGCTCGACTCTAGATATGAACAGTAAACTGTTGCTGTAGCTGATGCCACGAAATGAGAATTCCACGGGGAGGTATTTGTTTTCCTTCTACCCAGGTGAAGATGAGGCACTGTGGTCATCATTCCTCTAAAGAGCCGTTGGTCCCCTTGGTAGAGTGCTCCTGGGCCACTCCCCTGGCACCTCCAGCTCCTCCACTGGCTCAAGGTGCACCCCGTCTTCCCTGCTCTACCACTCAAGGGCCGCCTCCCCCGGCCATCTCCACTGGCCACACCGTGGATCTTCTCTCCCAGTCAGAATTCATCTCCTCACCCCCGCGATTGTGCTCTTCGCTTCTGTCCTGTCTGCTGCCCACCTCACACAGTGGGAAGGGTCTTGTTCTTTCTGGTGCCCCACAACGGCCACCCAGGGTCCCACACATGGCAGATGCCCAGCAAAGGCTGGACTGAACCAGCAAGGACCATCATATTCTCAGGCGTTCTTAACATTCTAAGCTTTCAACGCCGAAGGTTAAGTATGAGGTATAAGTTGGTAGTCGGGGGAAAGTACCCGAATTTTGCTCTGCTCTGTTCTGTAGTCGTGAACAAACATTAACTGCCTAATGGACTCAGTACAGATTTAAAATTTTAAACAAGGATACTTTACTTTGGAAAAACACATACACATGCACTGTCACTCAATGCAGTTTTTTAATGATATCCCATGGATAAGGAATATGTATTCATTTAGCACTCAAAAGAGAATTCATGGCTGGGGGGGTGGCTTACTCCTGTAATTCCAGCACTTGGAGGCTGAGGCAGGAGGATCACTGTGAGTTTGAGACCGACTGGGCTACAAAGTAAGTTCAAGGCCAGCCTGAACTTTTTATAAAAAATAAAAAGAGAGAGAGAGAGAATTTATAACAGAATTAATTAGATCTTAGCAGACGTGGTATCACCCCCAGCCGATAATTGTCAACTTGGGGTTTCTTGGGCCTTTAGGTGAGGAGATATCAACAGCCTCCACCCACTGGATCAGCTGTGCCATCAGTGCGTACGGCTGGTGCTGAATGGATGGACGAAGGCTTTCAAGGCCAATCTTGAGAATAAACAACAATAATTCTACTCTATCCTCAGCTGACACACTCCAAATTTTGGAAGCTAAAGAGGTTTCATTGCTCTCTCTCTCTCTCTCTCTCTTTCTCTCTCTCTCTCTCTCTTCTTTCTTTCTTTCTTTCTTTCTTTCTTTCTTTCTTTCTTTCTTCCCTCCCTCCCTCCCTCCCTCCCTCCCTCCCTTCCTTCCTTCCTTCCTTCCTTCCTTCCTTCCTTCCTTCCTTTTGGGGCTGTGGGTACCAGGAATCCACCTTGCACCTGCATCCCCTGCCCTCCAACACTTCCGAAGTCCTGGCTGTTTTACATCTGAAAATGGAATCAGAAAGTCTACAAGTCTTGGTGAGCTTGCTCAGTGCTGGGCAGGCAGTGCTTTGCTCCAGGTTTTGCAGAGTTTCTACAAATAGCCATGAACAACCTCTGCCAGGGGGACCCGGAGGCTGGAAGTAATGCACCAGTGAGGTGGATGCTTATGACTCGAAATTACTCAAGGGACACCAGTCACCAAAGCCAAGCAGCAAGGAGAGGAGTAAAGATGGCCTCTCTAGAAAATTCCTTGGTCCTTCTATTTGGCACTGGCGTTTGGAGAAAGACATCTTTCTTCAAGGACGATGCAACCATTCTATACTATATTAACCATAAGTGTTTACCTTCACTTTTAAACCATCATAAATCCATTTACAGGGATGTATTCGACTACTTTGATCGATCAACCTGTTCAGCCAGGACAGCTATGGGGTATCTAACAGAGCTTTCAGTTTGATCTCTTAATTTGATTTGCTCCTCTCACCCACCATGAGGACACAGATTCTAACTAAATTAACTGATTGGCCACAGGATAATTAGTCACAGTGTTAGGAATGGCTTATTACCACCTGCTCACATGTTCACAATAGGAGCAATTTCCTTAAGTACATGGTCAAGGCAAACAAAGGTCACCTGGTGTGGATGTAGCTGTTGAGTGTTAGCTGAGCCTCGTCTTGAAGGGCTGCAATGGCAGCAGCGTTCCGGAAACTTCTCAGTTCAGAGCCACTGTGTGTGGGCACTGGAAAGGAAGGGCGGGAAATTGCAGCAGTCAGTACAGGAAATGCAGTGCGAGCCCATGTGCAGGGCACGCAGGTCTCCACAGCTATGGGCCCAGGGCTCAGCTCAGAGAATCAGCTCCCCCGAAAAGGTCATCTCGTTTTTTTTTGCAAAAGTCAACCTAGACTCTGAGGCGGCTGAATGAATGAGGTGACAAACTGGAGAAGGACAAGAGAGGGGGGTCTGTCTGCACCCACTTACCAGCTTTGAAAGTGACGATGCATTTCAGGCAGGCAAATTCGGTGGCGTCCAGCCGAAGCTGTCTGAAGCGAGCAACCACCTCTTGTAAAGCCTGAATTTCAGATATGATCTTGTTCAGCTTCTGGGAATCTGTGTTGTCACCATTCATGCCTGGCATAAAAATATGGGTTAAATACTCGAATACAAAGGCATTTGCATGATTTAATATTGATTTTTGACAAAATACTGCGTATCAATATTCAATTGTCACGCTAAGATATCTGATTCCATGTAAACTGGCTATATTGTATGAAAGTTAATACAAAATCTTCTCTTGGATGATAACAAACACAGTAATTTGCATTTAAATAACAATGCAAGCAGTCATGAATACAACAAAACAACATCATTTGCATCTAAATATAGATTTATAAATGACAGGTATACTCTATTGTTCGGCAGGAATTTGTTATTCTTTACATGCTGTCCTTTTTTCAGTAATGTATTTTTATGGTAATTTCTACAACAAAGTCATTAAATTGTGCAATTCTTACCAGAGACAGCCAGTAGAGTGTTAGCATCAACCGGAATGGCCCATTGTGCTATTCCTAGAACAAACAGTTCTCTCCAACCATCTTCCAAAAGCATCAGCTGTCATACAATAGATGTATAATATAATATAGTGTGTAATTTATAAATTTATAAACAATCTCAATATGTAAATTCCATTATTTCAAAAAAGCGCTTTAAATGTCTGCCTTGGTAAATCTTTTTCTGAATATTTTAGCTTTTCCCTTATTTCCCATATTTTCCTTTTTTTTTTTAAAGTGCCTATAGATATCCATGTGCATTTGAGAGTCAGCATTTGCTTCTTTCAGAAAAGGATCTACCCCCCTCCTGTTCTTGCACCCCTCTCTTCGTCCCATCACCTAGAAACTTCTCTGGAGAGAGGGCTCGGAGAAATGCCACCTCAGCTCAGCAGGTGGACTCCTCTGGGACAGGATGCTAATATTGTCAGAGGGGAGGGTTACTGATTACCACTGAGCTTGCAGGTCAGGAGGACCAAGGAGGCTGGGGCAGAGAGGGAGAGAGACAGAGAAAGAGGGGCAGAGAGAGAGAGAGAGAGAGAGAGAGAGAGAGAGAGAGAGAGAGAGAGAGAGAGAGACCAGATCACTAGTTCCCAAGAGGCATGGGGAAAATCAGGGCATAATTATGTTAATTGGGTGTTACCGAGTTTACCTCATCTCACTGATTTTTCTGAGACTCATAAGTGGACAGCGTCAAAGTACTTGTCATTTTCATTCTAATAAAATATGCTATTGAATATTTAAATGAAAATCTGTCTCCTTTTCCAAGTTAATTTACCAAATTCTACTTTCCTGCAGTTTGCTTCTTGTCAGAGGGTTTCTACCAAAGGGCTGGGTGGCAGACAGAAAGTAAATCTTGTTTGGATTAAAGAATACAAATACTTGTTTAAGAAAAAGAATAACCAATACAAATACACACACACACACACACACACACCCCAAATGATAGAACCAACCAGTAACTAACACCTGGTCAAAGATAGGATCTAATAATCTTGGAAAAATAATCGCTATTTTTAAAAAAATCCCTCAAAAATCAGCCAGTTCTCAACAACATATGTAAAAGAATTACCTAAAATCATGAAGGCTTATAACCAAAATCACAATTAGACCAAAAGGTTTAACTTTCAAAGTGTTTTATTTTTTCTTTTATTGCATTAAGTAAGTACAGGAAATAATCATTTTAATATACAAGGTAAACAATATCTAACTCTGGCTACTTTGTGCTAGAAGATTAAATGTTTTAGCACACTGCCCAGTCTTCCTGGAAAAAAAAATACTTCATATTAAGTAAAGGGCACTATTATACATTAATCAGCATGAAAAGAATTGAAGAATTAAATCCTTTGCTTTTAAAACTACTTATTAGGGGCTGGAGTGTAGCTCAGTGGTAGAACACTTGTCTACCATGTTACCAGGCCCTGGATTTCATCTCCAGCACAAGTGGTGGTAGGGACCCAAAAACTACTTGGCTTTTTGGAAATCTGTTATTAATTTCCATGAATACAGGAGTCACAGCCAATGGTTGTGAATATTTCATTTTCTTTCTCTTACTTGTTAGAAAAATACTGGCAGGGGCTATTTTTGATATTCTCAACAACCTAATTTCTTCATTTTGGTATAAAATAAATTTAGCTGCATACAGTTTCGTCTCTCAATGTTATTTATGACCATAGAATTATGCAAAATGCCCATTTATTTATGAAATCTCTAAGGCACTAGAACCACAAGATATCCCAGCTTGCAGGAGGTACTCAGTGCGTGCTTTGACGCTACACATTGCTAAATTAGGGGCCCGAACTATATCACAATGAATGATTTACAGCTGAAAATATAAAATAATGAGACTAGCTTTAAAAATATCCTGAGAGAATATTCTTACCACCTGCAATCTCTCAGCTTAAGTATTCTTAAGAAAGTATAGATTTATCAGCAGCTTTAAAAAAGAAAAGGACTATGATTTTAAAATTGGAGGTTCAGGGGCTGGGGGTTTAGCTCAGCGGCATAAACGCCTTCTTTGCAAGCACGTGGTCGTGAGTTCCATCCCTGGTACCCATAAAAAAATCTTTTTTGAGGTTCAGTTTGATGTTCTAGTTAAACTAAAATAGAGATAATGTTCTTGTCCATGTATTTTCCATAGACCAGATGTGGCCTTTTGTAAATAACATAATTACGTCGCTCACTAACGATTCTACAGGTAGATTATTTTGAATCTATAGAAAGACACTGGTAAAAATAGTTCCCTCCCCGCTGTTCATGCATGTTTGCCTTAGAGATTTATCCTGGTAATATCCGGTTTTCTAAGACTGAAGGCTTACAGAATTGAATTGCTTTATGCCCAACCCTGCTACTGGTAAGACCTCCACGCCCCCCTGGTCATACCTGGTCTTGCAATGATAGCGTGGAAAAAGCTGGCACACTCTTCGCCCACTTGATGCTCATGAAGAGAAGCCTGGCAGCTGATTCACACACTGACTCTGTGGCCACTTCATATAGATACATCGGGGTCCCGTTCACTTCGTGGGGGTACTGGGAGGGGGAGGGAGAGAGAGTG
Source organism: Hydrochoerus hydrochaeris (assembly GCA_004027455.1). Taxonomy (NCBI): domain Eukaryota; kingdom Metazoa; phylum Chordata; class Mammalia; order Rodentia; family Hydrochaeridae; genus Hydrochoerus; species Hydrochoerus hydrochaeris. The sequence continues at coordinate 20,243 of PVLA01006723.1, read as the reverse complement.
AGGAAACCACAGCATTGCAAGAGAAGAGTTCAACTCACTTTCTAATTTAAACAGGAGGGGATGGAAAGCAACCTGGGTGTTCTATTTAAATACAGTTTAAATAAAGGTGGGTAAAAAAATAATATCTGTATCTGCAGAGTTTGGGGAATGCTGTCTATTGGGAAGGCACATGTCTACCCTTGAGGGGCCTCTCTCTTCCAAAAGGGTGCCTGATTTTTCTTTCTCCTGCGTCCAATTTTCCCTGGGCTCAGCCAAAGTGCCAGGCCTGCCTGGCTCCCAGTTTAGACAAGAGCTGCTTTGGTTTGTGTAAATAAAAATAGATGTGAAAAAAGTATAAATTAATAGGCATCCCAAACACAAATATGCATATGAGTATTTTTAGAAAGGATTAGTATATTATGGAAATATTTCAATTAGACATCTTAATCATTCACAGAGCACTCCCATTCATAACTGACAACATATTCATAACACTACTTTCCCAAGCTTATTATACACATCAAGGGTAAGAAAGCAATATTAAATATTGTGCTTGTGTATGTGCCCAGGTGTCTGGCTTCCCCCCAGTGTGGGCCTGCAGCTGGCCCTGCTCTGGGGGGGATTCTAGGCCCTTCTCCCCCTGGAGTGGGAGCCTGAGACTGCAGAGCAGCCCTTACTTAGGTGGTAAGTTACCGACGTGGTTCATGGCTCAGGCTTCAGGCTCTGCTAGTAGGGGCTCAGTCTTGGTATAAATCTGTGTGGCTCAGAAGGGAATTTAGGGGTGCGTGTGAAACGAAGACAGACTGTACAGTTCTTGCTTGTCTTGGGGTGCCCATTGCTTTGCCCAAGATAGCAGATCCCACAGACCTGTAACCCAAGGCCCCTTCCTCCAGCTGGAGCCAAAGACTTTGTGCTAAAACAAACGTCTGAGAAAATTAATTTTACACAGAAGAAAACAAACGCCTCTGCCTTTGGCCACTTTTAAGGCCGCTCTATGGTTTTAGACAGGGCTCTGCCCCCCACCAAGCTACCCAGTGGGTGTTTCCTGGTGGAGCAGGTTTCCAGAGTCCGCCCCAACCTGCCAAGAGAGAGTTTCTGAAAGTAGGTGAGCTGGGGAGCCTAGCTCTGCGGTGACTCGGAGGATGACTGTCCCCACCATAAATCTGGGCGCCTCGGGCTGGCTGGCTGACCTTGCTCCCTCGCTCCCTCGCTCGCTCCCTCCCTCCCCGGCCCAGCAAGGCCACTGACCTTGGGCGTGGGCTGCGCCAGGCTCACCAGGGTCTGCCGCTCGGGGGTGGCGGACACCGCTGCCAGCTCCAGGCCGTGCGGCTCCAGCTGGGTGACCGCGGTGAAGAAGGCCGGGGCGGGCAGCGCGGCGGAGGGGAAGTGCGTGGCCGCCCCGTTATCCTCCTTGTGCCCGCGGAAGTAGAGGGCCACCTGCTTGCGGATGGTGGACGTCCGAGGGCCCCGCTCGTGCTGCACAGCTGCGGAGACAAAGCCGGGGGCTCCCGTCCGGATCATCAGAGAGCCCACCCGAGGGCCATCTGGGTGCACCAGGCCACCCGAGAGGTCGCGATCGGGGAAGGACAGGGACAGCCAGGGGGGCAGGGGAGGTGCCCTGAGCGCAGGCAGAGCTGAGGCCCCTGCACCCGGGCTGTCCGGCCTCAGGGCTCCACGCCCAGGGGTCACGGGGAGCCCAGGGGTCACGGGGCTGCAGTGGCCAGCGGTCCTGGTCCCCACGAGGTCTTTGCGCAGATGCTGGTGGCCCCCACCTGCAGACCCCCAGATGGGGCCTGAGCCTCCAGGGCCCTGGAGTAAAGGACCCGAGCCTGGAACCCTGGGCGGTGGGCGTGTGCAGAGGACAATCACGGCCACCAGTTTAAACAAACAAATTAATGCAGGGCGATCTTCCGCCTGCAGGGCCCAACCACTTGTCAACGCACAAGTTCAACAGGTTAGACGTCTCCTCCTGCTCCCTAGAAGGCCAGGAAGGGGCTCTCCTGGACAGTGGTGGCCTCACAGCCACCACCCAGGCTCCGGGGTCCCCGCCCAGGCCCCGGACGTCCTCGCCAGGCCGAGAAAGGGACACAGCTCGGTCTGTGCTCCAGGACCAGGAGGAAGCGTCCTGAACCCCACTCAGCGGAGCTGGTGTGGGGCACACACCCCTGAGCAGTCGCCCGTCTCTCCAGCTGCTTTTCTCTTTTCTGTAGAACCCAGAAAAAGGCCCTGGAAGAGCCTAGACCCGCGCCCATGGCCTCAGTGATTTTGGCATCTTCTGGAATTTGCAGACAAGTGTGAAATTGCACGTCTCTGCTCTCCCTCCTACAACGCCCCTGACCTTCTCGGACCTTCTCAGAGCCTGAGAGCTCCAGGGGGGGGGGAGACTGGTAGCCTCAGGGGTGGCCAGGAAGGGATGTAAAAAGCTGGGAAGAGGATGGGGACCAGAGGCAGAAAATAGCCCTCCCCCAGCTCCGCCTTCCGGAGGTGGTGGGGGCTTGGGCCTGGTCCTAGGCAGTTCTTTGGGGTCAGCTGGGGACTCTTGGCACGCAGGCCAGCTCCCAGCATCTGGAGAGAAGTGTTCTGTTGGAAGATGATTTACATGCATAGGAGCATTATGTATTTTCTGTAATATAATTTACTTACTACTCAATCAACATTACAAGAATTAAGGGAAAGACTGATTACCATCTTTGTTCATGTTGACTTCCAAACACTTCTTCAGCCGACACGCCCGACACTGGTTTCTGTGTGTCTTGTCTACCGGGCAGCCTCCCTGGAACAGAGCACAGGGGTCCCCAGCACCCTCAGGAGAGAACAAGGGTAGGGTGACCCCAGAAGCAGCGGGCTGGGCTGGTGACCCGTGGTGGCCTTGGGAAGGAGCCGGGCCAGGTAGATAAAGGGCTGGGATTCCCAGGGGTGCCTCAAAAGGGCCAACCCATGACCCCAGGGATTCGGTCAGAAAGGAAAAGTTCCTTCTCCCAACAGGGGAAGGATCAGAGAGTGTCGTTTCCAAGATCTGCCGGTAGGGAAGGGAGCAGCTCTCCAGGGGAACCTCCGGCAGTTGTGGAGAGGTGTAGCAGGGACCAGATTTTTCAGGACCGAAGACAGCGCCCTGGCCCGGTTCTCTTAGAGGAGCAAGTTTTTGGGTCAAGACCCACACTTCCTTTTCCTCTTCCTTCTGCCAAATACTCTGAGCTTTCAGGTCTTGAGTCTGTCTCATTCTGGGCAAGCCTGTTCACCTGGCAGACAAGTCTCTCCCATTTAAGTGTCTCTTTTCTGATACTTTAATGTTTTTGTACTGTAAGCCATTCTTATCAACCAGCAGGTTGAGAAAACTTCTGTCTTTAAAGCTAGGGTTGCCCATCATTCATGGAAATAGTCATTCCCAGAAAGTTTGCAGAAGCCAGAGTGGCCAAGGAAGGCTTACACAAGGTGACAATGTGCAGGAAAGAGGCTAAACTCTGAAAAATCTAGATTTCCCTGGTTAAATATGCACAGAAAGAGCATGATGTGTCGTCTGACAAAATGACACTGTGGATTGCAACTGTGCAAATGAGAACTGATAGAGAGGTAGTCAATGGTTTAGAAGTATTTATCTGACATGAATAAGAAAATAATTCAATTTTCTGCCACAGTGTTGACAATTAAAAGGAAATTTACACAGTTTATTTTGGGGTTTATATGGTGTTTGGTGTTGTTACTAAGGGAACACATGTAAACAATGATGTGTCATAACGGTTTTCTTTAACAGGGCTGAGGTTGGAATCTGCGCCTCTTGCATATCAGACAAGAGCTCTACCACTGAGCTACCTTTCCGACACTGTGCATAGGTATTTTAAAATAAGGTTTCACTTTTTTTTTTCCTTTTTGAGACAAGGTTTCACTATGAAGTTCAGGCTGGCCTCAAACTTACAGTGATCTTCCTGCCTCAGCTTCCCGAGTGCTGGGATTACAGGTGTGTGCCATCATGCCCAGCTAGGTTGAACATTTATTAAAGATAAGAAAAGGCCAAGAGTGGCGGTACAAGCCTGTAATCTCGGCATTCAGGAGGCTGAGGCAGGAGGATCACTGCAAGTTTGAGGCCAACCTGGGCTACCTAATGAGTTCAAGGACAGCCTGAACTACATCATGAGACCCTGTCTTGAACAATTAATAAATATGCTCTGCAGAGTAAATCTGGGCCAAGTAAAAGCAGGAAAAGAAGTATACTCTAGAGGCGAGGACAGGCTATAGTAGGAGAACACAGTGACCACAAGTATTTTACATGCCAAAAACATCAAAGAAGTTTGGGCTTCTCCTCTGTTTGTATAAATTGTCATTGTTAACATTTGTACTGAGCAGTATGACAATAAAATATATGCATTTTTATTTTATTTCTGAATCTCTAAAATGCATATACTTTGAATTAGCATGAGTGCCTCTTCTCTGAGACATGAGCTGCGAGGGTTTATATGATCGTGCCCCTCCAGTTAAAAACACATTGGCTTGGTCAGGGATGTAGCTGAGTGGTAGACCCCATGCACAGTCAGTACGCAAGAGGCCCTGAGTTCAATCTCCAGCCCCCAAGTCAAAGCCAAATAACAATGAAAAAGTTGACTCATTTAAAATAAAGGTGGGACAGGTGTTCCTAAAGTGTCTAAATGTTTTTGTTATTGTTAACAACCAATTGAAATATTACTTTCTTAGCCTTAGAACAAAAGAGGGGAGGAAAATAATTTTTAGTTCCTAAGATGATTCCTCAGGCATCTTTGGCCAGTCTAATAGCTTAAAGTAAAGTGGTCTGAAGAATTTACTAGATGGCCGGGGATTTAGCTCAGAGGCACAAGCGCCTGCCTGGCAAGTGCAAGGTCGTGAGTTCGATCCCTGGTACCAAAAAAAAAAAAGAATTTACTGGATGTAATCAAACACTTGTCCTGGAATGGTATCTTCCAAGTATTCTGATGAACAAATGCAAATGGCGGCCTCCATTCTTTCTTAAGCGTGTCTTAAAATCAGATCAAATGTATTTAAGTATATGGCACACAAGAGAAGGACCAGTGAGTGTCTCGACTCAGCCACGGTATATTCTGGAAAAGCCCTGGGCATGATGAGCTACCATCAATCCTCCACAAGTACTTAGACTGATACCAATATGTTTGGATTAGAAAATATATATTTGGATTGATAGCACTTGCCTAGCATGCATGAGGCCCTGGGTTTCATCCCCAACACTGAAAAAAAAAAAGTAAAATCAGACACCTCTCAGTAATCCCAAGTCTCTGGGAATCCTGGGTACAGTCCTATGTGTGTATAGAACCTGGTGTGGCTCTAGGGTGCAGCTAGATCCCAGTTAAACAGGTAACACAGGGATGGAGAATTTAACTTAACCCAGATGCAAATGTCTTCTTGTATCTTCTGGCAAATGTAAATCTTTTAGAAGCTGAACAGACATGCCCCCGCCCCGCCAAAAAAGCCAGAATAATCCATGAGAACCAAATGCTGTATGTGTGTGTGTTTATGTGTATTCTATGCATGAACCAGGGAGAGCTTTTGGTTCTTTGGTCACCACAGGGGGACCCCTGACTGATGCATCTCAGGGATGGTCCCAGGAGGCTTGTAGACAGAGACTCATACCCTGGCTGAGCTCCCAGCAGAGTGTGGGAGGGGAAGGCTGATCTTTCAGCTTGAAGTCTACTCCCAGGGGTGGGGGGGAAACTAAGTCAGTCAGGGGTTCTGCTCACTCTCTGGAGGCTTGGGCTTGTATTCCACTTACGTCCTGAAGCACCTGTCCTTCGGAGACAACTCAGTTTGTTCAAAAGCAAAACTCAGCCTGCCAGCACCTCTTCAGGCAGAGAAGGCGGAAGATGTGGAAACGAGGTGGGGGGGGTCCCAGGTGCACCCCCCCCTTGGTGCCTTCTCTTCTTCCTTATTCTTCTCTTTCCTGATGAGCTAAAGTCAGATGGACCCTGAAAGTCCCACCGCCCGCTTGCAGAGTGTCTTTCCTGCCTCACTTTGGGGTCTCGGCTGCTTCTGGCTGTGACCTTGACTCCATCCCTGTGCCTTCTCTGGCAGTAGTCACAAGAAGGAGCTGGGGTGTGCTAGGAGTGTGCCAGGTAACCCAGGGCCTGCTGCTGGGTTACCTGTGGTTTAGATGCTAAAGCTCTTCAGGTGCCCTGGGCTGGCTCTAGAACCGCTGGGTGTGGGTCCCACCACTGCCAAGATATGCAGGCAGAGTAATGCGATTTTAGACTTCTCATCTGTCCCGTGTCACCCACCTTTCCAGAGCCAAAGGGCCTCCCAGAGTCGAGGCCAGAAGGAGAAGACGGCGAGGCAGGGGTCAGCTGCACCCTTAGAGGAGGCCCTGGGCCCAGAGAGGGTGGCCGGGGTGGGGTGGGGGCGGGGTGCAGCGCAGCCCCTGTAAGGTACCTGATTTCCAGACTTGCAGACGTAGGTCCGATTCCTCCGGATGCTTCGCTTGAAAAATCCGGAGCAGCCGTCACAAGCGTAGACCCCGTAGTGTTTCCCGGAGCTGCGGTCGCCACACACTTTGCAAGGGATGTCCAGAATGCGGCCTGAGAGGGCCAGAAAGCCCGGGAAGGGGAAGGGGAAGGGATGTGGGGGGCAGAGAGGGCGCAGAGGAGGGAGGCAAGGGAGAGGGAGAGAGACGCTAAGCAATCTGACCTCTGAAGGGATTAGCATCCGAGCTGCAGTAAAAGCAAATAATGAAGTGATTTTATAGCCATCCTTTTTTTTTCTTGAGCAAGTGTCAGTTTCCTACAATGAGCATTATTCATGCACCGATACATGTATTTGGGTCCCTGCTAATCGCCCGGACCCATTTTGGAAGAAAAGATTACAGCAGGCCCGGGGCGGCAGCAGAGCCTGACACTGCCTTTCTGCTCCTTGGAAAGTTTGGCCGCCTCCCTGCTCCTCCTCCTCCTCCTCCTCCTCCTCCTCCTCCTCCTCGGCTCTTGCATTGAACACGGAAAGTTGTTAGCGCCAGGAGACAAACTTGAAATGTAAAAGAGAAAATAAGAGAAACAAACACGGCAGGAACCTGGGCTGGCAGCTGGAAGGCCATCGGGTTTTCTAGGAGCTCCTCCGCCTAGTTGCTATTATTATTATTAGGATTATTATTGTGATGCTAATAGTCAGATTATTAATGTTAATAAGGAGAGTGGTAATTGCCCAACTTTTTCTTTACCTATTTAAAAAAAATGCTGGGCAGGTCGCTTTGGAGAAATTATTTCTTTGAGGAGAAATTTTTCTCTGCAAAGTGCCACTGGTCTGGGCGGGTGGAGGTCAGTGACCAGACGGTGGTACCCCCGCTGGCCTAGCGGGGGTACAGCCACCCCTGCTCCCTACACCCCCAGACCCTTTCTCCCCAAAACCTGGCCCCCTCGCCTGGCCTTTGGTAGTCCTTCTCTGGGTTTTCCCGCCGCTGGTGGAAGCTGATTTTTTTTTTTCTAAGTCTCTAATTTCTCTAGCCTGTTTCTCTCACCCCATTGGATTTGGATTTAAGAAAACTTTCTTTGGAGTCCCTGGAAGCCTGGGGTGACCAAGGCCCGGGGAGGAATGGTAGGGGAGAGGGTAACAGCTGAAAATTCGAGGAGGGGAGATTGTTTACATCTGAGAGGTTCAAGGGTCCAGAAAGAACCTTTTTTAAAAATGCAAAACCAAGGAGAACATTTTCCAAAGTGTTAACGCTTTCATAACAAATCAGTTCCTCGCAATGAACTTGCTATCCCTTGATCTTCCCATCCATCCGGAGACCCCCCGGCCGGGCCCAGGCGGCCCCAGGTCTCCCCGAACCTGGAGCGCTGCCCCGGGAGCCGCTGGGCCTGGGCAGCTGGGGAGGGCGGCGGCGGAGGGGAGCAGGGCCTGGGGCTCCGGGGTGCAGACGCGCTCCCGGATCCCGAGGCTTTGGGCGGCTGGCACCCGGGCCCAGCCTCCGCCCCAGGGGCAGGGGGGCTGGGGGAGCCGGCTTGCGCTCGCACGGGGGGTTCGGTAACGACCAGGCTCAGCCGGGGTAATTACAACCCCGCTGCAGCACCTGCCTATAGAACCACCAGTGACCCGTCAAAAAGAGTAGCATGGGAATTCGGAGGGCGACAAAGGCCGGCGGGGGAGGCGCTGGGCGCAGTGGTCACCGTCTTGGCTCCCCCTCTCCCGCAGGGCGAGAGGGGAGGGAGGGAGGGGCGCAGAGAGCTCAGCGAGGCCGCAGCGGGTCTCCTTCTTCAACCCCTGAGCCCCAAATAACTCCCGGACACCCAGAAGCTGGGCGCTGGAGCCCCGCTGCACCGCGCTCACTCTGGAAGTGGAGGGAGCACCTGGGTTTCCACGTCGTGTGACCCATGTGCCCTGCAAACGCACCCGCGCTGGGGTCCTGGCCTGGGGCTCAGCAATACTGTCACCCCTGCCGTCCTCTTCGGGGTGGCAGTGTCGGTGCCAAGATGGGTGCGCAGGAGGAGCAGGGGTGTTGTCGCTCCGTCCCATCCAGACGGGAGGCCAAGAACATAGATCTCCGGAAAACCCAGCTGGGCTGGAAGGAAGACCAGCGCCCGATGGCTGAGCCTCCTTGGGCCGGACTCGGGGTTGCGTGTCCCTTGGGGCGACCCTCGGAGCTGCGGTCCCCAGACAGATTAGAGACAGGGAGCGGGGCTGGGGCGGAGCGCAGGAAGGAGAGACGCGAAAATTCCAGGGCATAGCGGTTTGCGCCTCAGCCTCTGCCACCCAGCCACGTTAAGGTGACTTCGGGTCACAAGACAAGCTGGTTGCAAAGCTCCTCTCATTTAGCCAGCAGAGCGAGCTCGGACGGGAGGCGAGCTGGAGGTTCCGAGGCTGGGAAACCGTTCTTAACTTCCCTCGCCAGGGGGTCCCCTCGGGGCTTTTTGTGAGTCATAATTGCTTAAAGATACGTGGCAGCTTCGATTACTGTAATTACCATCAGAGGCTGTTGAAAGAAGTTAGTCTGGGCTGCAGGGGTGACTGCCCAAGGGTCTTCTTACCACCCAGGCGGGGCCCTCCAGCCGCTGGAGGCCCAGCGAGGCGGGAGACAAAAAAGTCGCTGCCCGGCCCCATCCTGTCCCGGGCTGCTGTGTGCCGAACCCCTCTGCCGCCCCAGGCCCGAGGACCACAGGTTTTGGGTAGCTTGGGCTCAGGGCAAAGGGCTCCCAGAGGCAGCAGTCCTGCTGGCGCGGATTCCTGCTTAAGGGCCCTGGGCAATCTCAAACTTGAGCCGGGCTCAGAGCTTCCTAGGTCAGACACAGACTGGCAAATTGGGAAGCTCTAAAGTTTCTTGGCTGGGCCCAAGCTGTACCCCAAACTAGCCTCCTGCATCCTGGCCCCCTGAGGGAGGGCTTAGCCAGAGGTCAGCTGCCTCTGAGGCCTCATGTTCCCAGGCCCCAGGGTGATCCATACCCCTGTGAGGGCACGGAGCCCCGGGAGGAGGTAGAGGCGGTCGGTCCTCGGGCTCTGGAGCCAGCCAGTGAGGAGGCCCGCCGAGGCCCGAGGGCGAGGCACTGGATGTTTGGAATGCAGCTACAAAGGTGTCCTTTTGTACTTCCTGGGACAGACGTTTACCCCAGGAACACGGTGACAGGATGCAAGTCCTCCTTGCTTCTCCAGACCAAACAGCCGTGGCCAGGGGAGGCCACAGGCTAGCGGGAAACTCAGGTCCTGCCAGGGTGGGCCGTGCCTTGGCACCACAGTGAAGGGTCCTTCTCTCCTCTCTCTAGCTTAGCTCTAAGCAGGTTTCCTGTTCTCTTTTTGTTCACATTCACTTTGCTCTAATTTTAAAATGCCATCATCCAAACCAAAACAAACGGACTAAATGAAAACACAACCTGCTTCTTGCGGGGTGGGGGTGGGGTGGGAGGTGGGGTCAGGAATTGCATCCTTCGAAAGGGGGGCTTCATTCTCAGTCCTCAGAAGTATCTGGGACTCTCCCAACTTTCAAAGGGACAATAAGACGAGCGAGGGGGGAGGGGGCGGGAAGGAACGCGCCGAGCGCCAAAAATGCTACGGGCGAAAACAACACAGGCGTTGGGAGAGGTCCCGGGACACGGGGACTGCGCCAGTGGCCGCCCCCAGCCACGGACCCTGGAACCCGCGGCCGCCCACCCAGGTTAGGCGGGAACTGAGAAATCCCAGCACCGCGGCCGCGCCTTCCCAAGGCCGGCGCAGGCCTGCAGGTTCCCGGGCTCCCAGATGCCATCACACAGAACACTCCAGGGGCTCCGCACTGGGGCCTGGGGGTGGGCTGAGGTCAGGGAGAGCCAGAGGCTGAGAAAGTTGCAGCGCGGAGAGAAGAGCGCGGAAAGAGCAGGCCGCGCGCGCACTTCTGCCTCTGCAGAGCTTCGACTCGCAAAGTCTTTGAGATTAGGGATTTGGTTCTCTTTGCTAGAGTGGTTCGCCATACTTTACATTCCCCAGTTATGACCTACGCGGATTTAGGATTAAGGAAAATGTGACTTTTAAATTGTTTTTGCTTCCTAGTTTGCAGGATTATTGGAAATAGCTAGAAACGGGGTGCAAAGCATTCCATTCAAAATCCGATTTGCGCAGAGTTGCTTTTGCGCGCCGGAGCTCGGAGTTCTAAGCGACTGTGTTATTGTGTCGCAGCCCGAAGCTGCTGCCCGCTTCCCACCCCTGACCTACCCCTCTCATCCCCAGCACCCGGCGACTAAATGGGAACAACTTGCTGGAGTAATTGTTGTGTGGGTCACAACCTTCCCATCACGCTGGAGAGAACGGGGGGGGGGGTCAAACAATTCAGAAGCAACGAAATTGCTCTTTTCTCCCCACCAAACGCTCCAACTCACGGTCCACAAGGAGCTGGGCCAAAGGACACACGCCTTTGGGGTCCCTTTCTGGGGCTCCGAGCTGAGGTCTCCGGGCAGGACCCCCCAGGCCTCCCCGCTCGATCGCCCGCCCAGGTAGCGCGGCTGGGCCCCCGACAGCCCGAGAGGTACCCACTTGTTGATCCGGCCGGTTTGCTCATGCTGGCGGTCCCGGGACGAAGTGGCTGGTGGGCACTGCCCGAGTCCCGGCCGGCAGCGCCCGCCTCGCTGCCGGGCGCCGCAGCTCGCCAGGCGCCCTCCAGCCTGCGAGGCTCCGGGGCTGGGCAGGTGGGTATGGCTGGAGCGCAACGCTCTTCTCCAAGAGCTCAAAATCCGTTCCACGGTGGAAAAAGAAGCATCTTTAAGTTTATTCCCGGCTCTTGCAAAACTGCAGCTGCTGGGAACGTTGCTTGATACGGACACACAGATGCACAGACAGACGGAGAGACGGACAGGCAGGCTGAATGGGGGAGAACAAGAGGGAGGAACTGGAGGACAGGGATGGGGACCCCAAAAGGGCCTTCTACGGCGCAAAAAAGGCGAAGGCGCGCCCTCTCCCCATTCCTGCCACTCGGTCTTCAGTCTCTGCCTCTCTCGGGCAGGCAGAGTGTTGGCAAATCTCTACAGATTTTGAGATGAAACACGCAACCGCAGTCTCAGAGGCAGACGGAGGAGGAAAACTAGATTGCCAGGGAATCTTCGCAGGGAAGCGGCGGCCGGGTCCGGGTTTCCGGGGGGAGCCGCGCGCGCAGCGGCGGAGGGTCCCCGAAGTTCATTACCCCGTGACTTTGTGCCTGTCGCCGCGGGCTGGGTCCCCTGTAATATCTCCAGAAGCCTCTGACAGGCAGCCGCTGGGAGGGGAATAGGGCGTCCCTGGCCCACTTAGCTTTTCCCCCAACTCCTGGCGGGGTCTGACGTCAGCCGTGTGCGGGGAGGAGATGGGGAAGAGGGAGGGGGTTAAATGCTAATGATATTAATGAACCTCCAAGCGGCTCCCAGAGAAAATGCAGGCGCTGTGGGAGCCGAGGAGTTGGAGTGAGGATGTGGGACCCTTGCGTGCGTGATGGTGAGGACCGCGCCGCTCTTGTCATAAAAATGAATGATTATATTCCGTGGCGAGGGAGAAGGGGAGGGGTGACGGGCTTTTTCCAAATGCTTCCCCCCTCTCCGCAGGAGCGCCAGACCCAGGGACGCATGGAAGAAGCGGAGTGGCTGTGTGTGTGTGTGTGTGTGTGTGTGATTGTGCACGCCGGACACGACCGTGTGAGTTGGTTCATTCTTGGTCCCGTGCCCTCTCTGGCGGGTAAAACTTGGATCTGATCCGAGGTGAGTAATTTATTCATTTTGCAACTCTCTATGCAAAGTCAGAGTCGAGGACGTCGCGTGTGGACTCGGGGTCGGGCGAGGGCTCTGGGAGCCTCCGCGTGGCGGCGGGGACGGCGGCTCAGCGTCTTCCGAGCGACGCCTGCGGAGCCGGCGCTGCGCGCAGCGTCCCCGGCCTGGGTGAGCGGCTGCAGAGCGGCTCCGCTTTCCTTCCGCCGCTGGGGCCCAGCGGGTGTCGCTGGATCGCCCCCTCCAGGCCCGGGGGCTTGGGGCGCTGCCCCTCGGCCCGCCCCCTCCCGGCCGCCACCCGCCGTTCCCGAGCTCTGGGAACCCGGGTCCCGACGCGCCGCCGGGGGAGCGCACACCGAAGGCGCGGCGATCTCCGCTCTCTACCAGATTAATTCTGTTTAAACTCTCTCGGCAGCTTGAACTTGTCCAACAAGAGCTCGCCAGCCTTTCCTCAGGGCGTGGGCCCGGCGGGGGTCAGGGGTCAGGGGTCAGCCCCTCCCCCACGGTGTCGGGAGGGAGGGGAGCCATGGGCAGAGCTCAGCCACTCGACCCGCCCGGCCCGGCCCGGCCCGGCCAGACGCCCTCTCCACGCTCAGCACTGACTCGGCCTTCGGAACAGTCTGGGTGCGCAAAGGGGTTCTGCGCCCCCCACCCCCAAGCTCTGGCGGGGCGCAGCGGGGCCGCCGCCGGGGTGTCCCAGGGGACGCGGGCCGTGCGCCACGGGGCGGGGGGGTGGGACGAGGCGACCGCAGCACGTGACCGGCCGCAACTGTCGCCGCGGCTTCTGCTGGGCCGGGAGCCTGGGCCGCGCGCCACACGCACCGGAGCCGCGGGCGGAGCGCTGGGGCCGCTGCGGAATCCGGGACGCTGGTTACTGTCCCCAGGACCCCCACCCCCGCCTCGGGGTTTGGAATTGGGACCAGGCTAGGGCGCTGTGAGGGAAGGCCCGAAACCCGAGGGGCTTCCAGGGGGCCAGGTGACAAGCCAACATTTAAAAACATTGTTGGACAAGTGGGGCAGAAACATGTGCGCTGCCTGCTTCGTAGTACGGATTCGAACTCGGAGCCCAGCGAGGGAAGGGATTTCCAGTTGGGGTTTGAAAAACAAATTAAAATGCCAATGTCCGTTTTGGATCCTCGGGTTCTGGCTCCCGCCAGAAATTCGCTGGCTTCTGCCACCGACGCTGCCGCCACCGCGGTTTACGATGCGAAGGCAGAAGGGGGCGCTTGGTGAAGAACAAAGAACGTCCAAGAGTCGAACCAAGCAAGAGTCGAACTAATTTGTCGCGGCCCAAGATGAAGAAGGCGGTGGGGGCACCAGACTCGGGCTTGTCTCCTGGGAAAAGTTTAGGGGGTGTGTCCAGGAGGACTAAGAGCAGCCTTGCAAGTACCGGGCTTGGAGGTAGGAGGGCCATGGCTCCCCTGGGTTGCAAAGTACCCTTTCTCCGACTCCAACAGCGCCACGGTGCCCCATCTGTAGGCCCCAAGATGGAAAAATGCTCCCGAGACTCGTGAAATCATCTAAAAATCAAAACTGGAATGTTCTCTCTCCTGTCACCAGGCCCTAATCAAGCAGGGCATCAAGAAGCCCAGTGGACAGACGCGCGCGCGTGTACACACACACACACACACACACACAGAGCCGAAGCATATGCATCCTGAGTTCTGAGCGCCTAGCTGTAATTATCCGGGTGCTTTGCATAATTCACAATGCAGTCCTGAAATCCTAGTGATGACTTCCTGGCACGGTTGTGTGGGTTGTTTCGCGGTAAAGGCGGCAAGGATGGGCGGGAGGGGCTGGGGCCCCAGGGCGTGCCAGGTCCCAGAGCAGCCTGCAGCTTGAGTCGGGGGCTCTTCTCACACCAAGCTGCTGAGGCCACAGGGGCCTTGGCGCTGAACTGTGGAAACCCGGTCGCTGTTCAGGGAAGACAGCCCCATCCTGGCAAGGCCGGGGACTCTCCGTCTTCCTGGTCGCCGGCCTCCGCCTGCAGCCTGGCTCACAGTAGCTGTCCCATTCGCTTAGGGGTAGGGGAATGAAGGCAGGCACCTGTGGATTTCCAAGGCACCCCAAGGCTAACTACTGTCAGCAAGGAGGTGGGAATATGGGCTTTGTCCAACTCCCTGGAGCTGTGCAAACTGGGTAAGTGAGCAGACCTCTGTGGGCTCAGATTATAAATTTCAAATCTGTTTCTGATCAACCCAGAAATACCTCTTAACAGACACAAGACCTTGAGTGCTAAGAGTAAGTGTTTAGCTTTGAGAGAGGGAAGTCACATCCCAGAGGTCCCCACCCTTTGGCCCAGGTGCAGACATGGCCCTTCATGTCCTCCGTGGTCTCCTGGGAGTACAGAACTCTCAACCACAGCCAGAGCCTCAAACACAGGGAAGAGCATCTTTTATGCATATTTGTGTTTTGGTCCAGGAGGTAAGAAATAAGACCAAGAGAAGGACCAAGGAGTCTTTCTGTTTACCCCTTAACCCACCTCACTCATTAGATACTGAGCACCCACCATGGGCCAGCCCCTGGGGCTGTAGGAGGCTAATGACCTAATCCCTTTCCTACAAGGAAGCAGACACGTAAAGTGATCCTTGTTTAAATTCTTAAAGATAGGCTCTTGCTATGTAGTTTAGGCTGTCCTTGAACTTATTATCTAGTCAAAGCGATCCTCCTGCTTCAGCCTCCTGAGGGATGGGTTTACAGATGTGCAGCATGACACTCAGCCAGCTAGGATTGGGGGTATAGCTCAGTGGCACAGCACTTTCCTGGCATGCACAAGGATCTAGGCTCAATTTTCAGTACTGCAAAAGGGAGAGCAGAATCTTGTTAACTGGGTTGCGTGACAGAGGCTGGGGTAGAGCGCACCCATTTAAGCATCGGACCATCTGGGTGTGATCACTAGCTCTTGATCCACTGGCTTCTCTAAAAATAGTGCCGTTTCCCCCCTTTATGTCCTCTCCTACTAAGTTGGAAAAACTCAGGGGGTGGGGGCATCTGAGATCGGCTGACACTGGTGTGGAGCTCCCTTCCCCATCAGTAATCAAACCCCCTCAAAGACCATTCTGTTTCTTGAGCCTTGTTCTGCAAAAATGCCTTTTACCTCAAGCAGCTGAGAGACACTGAGACCCAGGACGTGGCTAGGGAAACCTACCAGCTGAAGGTGGCCAAGATTTAATGCTCAGTCTTCACAAGGCACAAGCTTTGTTCATTTAGGAAGACATCCTAGCCCAGCACAGTGATTCTGTTGCTTGCACAACAGCTTCTGAGCAGGAGGAGGTCATGGACCAGTGCCTAGCATGTGGCAGGTGCTCAGTAAGGGTTTGCTAAGCGACACAATGCAAGCGTTGCTGCTCCTGATTCTGCTGTGGACTTTCTTAGCAGTTATTCGGCTTCCATCTAGCTGAGGAAGAAGCATTGACAACAATCCGGAAAAGAGACCTGGGTCCTCTAGGAGGCCTGGGTGCCGAGTTTCTGAGGTTTTCCTTGACGTATTTCGGAACTGTGTGGCAAACAGCTGTCTGTTGCTCCCTGTGCTACAGAGACGAGCTCAGCTAGCAGAAGCAGCAGAAACACAAAGCTGTGTGTGAGAGGTTCTCCCCACCTGAACAAGCAGCACACCATGATCTGCATTTATTCAGCCCTCGCTAGACAGAAGCACTTGAGCTGGGGTCAGTTGAGGCTGAGGCTTCAAGGCCCCTAACACCTTAATGTTCACCTTGCCCCAAGATTAGGTAGAAAGGTTTTTCTCACCCCCACGCCTGGCACACAGTGATGTTTCAGAGGTGGTGGAAGGGGAAGGAGGAGCTGCCCAACTGGTGGGAAGGGGGGGTCACATGAAAGCTGGGGTGCCTCTCCTCAGCTGACAATGGGATGGAGGGAGCAGTGGTAGATTCTCTGGATCCCCAAACCTTGGGCAGCAGTGCGGGTCCCTTTGGCCTTCTAAAACCAAGACTGGATAGAGAAACAAGAGAGATGGTCTCAGGGAGATCTGCTACCCTGCTCTCCAATTTCCTGTGATTGTCGCACTGACTTGGTTTCCATCTAGCCCAGAATCTCAGAGAACCCAACTCAGAAAGGACCATGGTATTCATTAACTTAATCATTTTACAAACAAGGAAACTGAGGCCTGCTGACATAAAGGTGGTCCTTGATCATTCAGCTAGAAATAGATACCACCCAGCAGCCTGGGCTCTTCATGCTGAGCCCACATGCTTTGGAATACTCATGTCACTGCATTGAAGTACCTCTCCTTTCCTGGAAGGGCTCCTAAAACTCCAATTAAGGCAATTTGACTGGTTAGTGAAGCAGTCGGAAGTGAGAGCAGGGTTTCAGGGGTCTCGAAACAACAGTTCAGTACTTCTGAACCCCAGCCTCCGTTCCTTCATTGTGTAGTCTTCAAACTCCCGTCTCACCAGTACTTACAACTTGGCAGGTCCCAAGGATGGAGAGAATGGAAATCTCCTCCTATTTTTCAGAAGAGCTGATGAGATCTTCAAGTGCAATACGACTCTATGCATTGATGTTGAGAAAAAGTCATTGGTTTGGCTGAGTAATGAATCCCTGAATTTGGTCAGTGTGCATTGAAAACCTAGACCTTTTAGTCGATAAAAACACCCCTGCCTTCCCTCTACTCCAGGTTTCAGCCCTGCTTTATATAGATTAGTGCTTCCACAGGACAAGGAAGAACTGTACAAAACTGGGTAGCTCAGTTGAAATGTGGCTAAGGTGTTTGAGCACAGGCTGCAAATCTTTATTATGTGACTAAATAAATCTTTATTATGTGACCACATATTTGATCGCTGGCAATGCAGTGAAAAGCATTACACATTCTACTCTGCTTTGTTTCCAATGGATCTAGTTCATATAATACTCTGCTGTCCTGTTCTAGTAAGTAATTTCAGAATTCACATCACTTACAAAGATGTATTTAGGGAAGTCTATTAAAAAAAATAACTCTCCAAAACAAAACAAACCTCCCCCAGTCTCTCCTCCCTCCCCCAAACCCCACATGCTTTGTGCAAGAAGAAGTCAACCAGTGGGATTCACAGGAGGTCCCCAAGTCAAATGCTGCAGCTGCGTTTTGAAAGAGGGGTTGGATAAACTACAGCCCTTAATAACATCTGTATCTGTGCAAGCTGAGGTGATGATTGGGTAATGAGAGCTCATTCTTCAGGGCATAAGATGACTGCCTGCTGGCAGGAGAGGATTTGGCCTTTCAGGTACGGGAGCCTACAGTTCAGGAGTTAGGCTGCAGACGCATCTCCTCAGTCTCTACAATTTCAGCTGCCAGCGACATGAATTTGAGGTAGATGAAACAGTGATTCGAAGCCTGACATTTCAATCAGGTCCAGGCATTAAGCAGTGAGACATCTGAAACACCTACACCCACATGTACAATGTATCTCTGTCTCTCAAAATAGCAAACAGATATTCTGATGCCTTTATTTGAAGGTTGAGGTTCTTTGATACACTTTGACCATCTTTTAGTGTCAAATGAGTGCTTTACACGTACGTACTGAGAGCAGAGCAGGTGATTCAATGTAAGTTCATAAATTTATAATTAACAAGAACACACAATTTTTTTTTTTTTTGGTACCGGGGATCGAACTCACGACCTCATGCTTGCCAGCCAGGCACTTGAGCCATTGAGCTAAATCCCCAGCCCCAAGAACACACAATTACCCAAGTATTTATAGTTGTGCACTTTTGTATCCTTAAATGTGTGTATGTTGCCAGTTGTGTCATCTAAATCACGATTGGGGTTGCATTGCATATTTGGGGTGCACAAATGAATGTATCCATTGTAATGTCAGGATCACTAAAGTAATTTTAAAAAGTTAATATTTCTCTAGAGGAGTGAGAAAGGATTTGCACAAAATACCTTCTCTTTTAATTTCTTTCATATTTTTAAGCTCTAGGAGCGGAATATTTTAGTGTAGGCACAGGGCTTAGTTTTGAAAGCACTTGTGCAAGTGTGATCAAGGTTATAGAGTTCCATCCACTTTGATAGGTAGGTCCATACTGGGGTCACAGTATGGGAAGAGAAGACTGTCAGAAGTGCAAGAGAGACTTCACATCTTTTAAACCAGGTAATTTCAAGCCGAGTGAGTGGCTTGAGTCCTGTTGGTGTGAAACACATTCTTACCACAGGCTTCATCACTCTTAGTAAACCAGTCACTTCAGTGACACACAGAGGAACTGTTCTAAAAAATATGTCTGTGAAATGCAATTTTAAAAAATGATGCCCGTACACCGTTTAAAAGAGGGGGGGACTTGCAGCTGTTTGGCTGTAGACAGACGTGGGAAATTAGTCAGAGGACCAAAGCATCATAGTTAATAACCATTATTCTGTTGTCTGGGATGTTTATTTAAATACTATTGACACTGTGTGTGTATTGTCATCTTCTCTAAATTGTAGCTCTTAACCGCTGAAATCTTGTTAAAGACCACCTAGGGTTTCCTCTGTATGACGCTCAAGCCTGTGTTCACCTGATGGATAAACAAAACAGTGGATGGCTTTTGTGTGTGTGTTGGTTTGTTGGTTGAGTTCTTCTCCCCCGTGCCATCCATCCAGCTGGGCATCTTCTGGAGTGAGGGAAGGTTACCGCAGTGACACTGCAAGGTCCCCACCTTTGTATTGCTTGCCTAGGGATAGAAAATGAACAGAACCATCAACTGATTAATAGGATTCAGTTCTGCTTAAAATTCACAGATCTGTTTGCTGTGAGACTGTATTTTAAAAGCCTCATCCTTGCTGTTAAGTGAGAAGAAATCAGTAACTATTCTTTTCATCAGCAGCGTGTCGTGTCGGGTCCCCCTGCCCCCCCATTTAGATCTTGCTTATTAAGGGAGGTCATTGGGGAGAGGGGTGGTTCTGCTGGGTGGAAAAATCCCCCACAGCGGACTCTCAAGTTGAGGGCTCAGCTCCTGGGCCATTCGGTACAAAGGGTTTTCCACCTTGACTCTTGGGGAGACAATAGCCAGTTGTACAAAGGCACCACCTGTGACCACCGCCAGGGTTGACATCTTTGTTAAGGAGGAGCTGGGGGGGGGCAGAAGAGAGACAGCGGGTGCACAAGGCGGGACTGGCTCCCCGGACCCCCCTTTGGGGCTGCGGTGCACCGCCGGGTTTTAGGGGAGCGGGAATGAGCCGCCGCCCACCGTCCTGTAGCCCCATTTCACGGATGCGCAAAACTGAGGTCGGCCGCGGGTCCGGGTCCGGCTGCGCAGCGCGGGGGTCACCGGGTCCCCGCCTCGGGCCCAAGCTTCAGGCCACTGGCTTTTTGCTTCCTTCCCGAAGGTCGCTCCTGACAAATCTATTTGGGGCAAATTGTCAGTGAGAAACTTCCGCTCGAACTGCCCCGGACAAAACGGGCCGTTTGAAAAGGGTAAATCCCGGGCCGGGCGGGCGGACAAAGCGGGGCGCTGCCGGGGGGTGGGGTGGGGGTGGGGGGGGCGCACAAAGGGCGGATTAATTGGGGCCGCGAGCAGCCTGCCTGGGCCCCACTCAGCCCGCGCCGCGGGGCGCCCCATTGACTGGGCCCCACTTTTCACAAACTGCAAACAAAAGTCAATTTCTTTTTGATAAGGCGGGGGAGGGGCCGCACTCACGCCTCCCCCATCCTTGCTGCACGGGGTGGGGGGGCTGGGGGGACCCCGCGGGAGCCCCGGAGTCGGAGTGGGGGACGCGAGGTGCCACCCCGCCCCCGCCCCCGCCCAGGCCCCTTCCCGGTTCCCCGTCAGGTGCGCGCAGAGACGGGGAGCAGACAGTGACCCAGGGGTCCCCTCGTGGGATTCCAGACCCCGGGAGGTGCCACGCTCGGACGGCACCGCGTCGGGCGGCTACTGTGGCCCCCAGGGGGAGGAGGCAACAGCCAGGGGTGAGGGAAGCAAGCCAGGGTCCCCCCCCCAAACGCTGAGCTGGGCTTCCTGGGGTGAGTGGGGACAGGGAGCCCCGGCGCTCAGCAGACACACCGTGCTCCAGGGGTGACGGGAACACCCCGGGGAGACCGGGAGTTCCCTGCTCCCGTCTGGCCTCTCCAAAGAGGAAAAGGCCTTCACCCTAAAACCGAGCCTTCCCAGCCTGGGGGGCAGCTCTCTGGGGAGCCGGGCTGG
>PVLA01006722.1:0-118035 GCA_004027455.1 Hydrochoerus hydrochaeris | reverse complement strand
TTGATTTATTAACTAAAACATATATTTTCTCTAACATAGAATTAGCTATCAAGTCCCATAATCAACACCATCAGAATTCCAAGGCTTTAAGATACCAATTCAAGCTTACCAAGGAACAAGCAAGGCAGATTGTTCACGATTGTCCTGCCTGCATGACTTTTATTCCTTCTCCAAAAATGGGAGTAAATCCTAGAGGGCTCAAACCAAATATATTATGGCAAATGGATGTGACTCACATCCCTTCTTTTGGAAAATTATCTTTTGTGCATGTTAGCATAGACACTTATTCTCATTTACTTTTTGCTTCTGCTAGGTCAGGAAAAGCCTATAAAGATGTAGTTCAACACATGATTCAGACATTTGCCTTTATGGGGGTACCTAAACAATTAAAAACTGATAATGCCCTTGTCTATACTAGTAAAAATTTTCAAAACTTTTGTAAGTTATATGACACTGAGCATTCTACTGGAATACCTTATAATCCCCAAGGACAAGCAATTGTTGAAAGATCCCATCAGATATTAAAAAATCAAATCAAAAAAATAACTAGTACTGAGAAATATTATTCTCCTCATCACACTCTGCAACATGCCCTATTTGTTATTAATTATTTAAATATTGGACATGATCAGAAAAATAATATGGAGAGACATTGGAAACGTCCTACCTTAATTCCTCAGGTTTTTGTCAAATGGAAAGATTTAACTACTGGATTATGAAAAGGCCCAGATATCTTACTAGCCTCTGGGTGAGGCTATTCTTGTGTATTTCCACAGGATGGAAAATCCCCCATTTGGATACCCGATCGCCTCGTCAGAACTGCAGCTGCCTCAAAGGAGAAGGAGACCTCGTCCTCCCCTACCCCCACAGCTATTTGGATTAAAATTAAAAATTAAAGAAGGGGGAGATGTCGCGTCCTAGTCCATCCATGCCTTGTGACAAGGTCCATGGGTGGAGGAGAGCGCTTCAAGGAATCACTTCTCCAGGGAATTTGGCACAAGGATCTTGTAATGTTTTGTACTGATAATTGTAATTTGTGTAATTCACATATATATTTTTTCATGTAATACTCAATATGAAATCGAAAATAGAAACTCCGGAGGAGTTACTAGAGACCCTCTAGATAACCCCTTTGTGAAAACTAATTGTGAAATTTTGCCTTCTGTGAGTAGTGTGAGAGAGTTTATACAGAGGCTTTAAATGGAAAAGCTCATGGAGGAGGATTTACAAAATTCCTGTGAGAAAACTTCCCTGAGACACTGGACAGGCAGCCAGAGACAGGCAACCAGGACACATATGTTACGCCACCGGCTGCCTAAGACAGGCACAGGACCAACTGCTGTCCTGCAGGCCCATGACGGGTAAGGCCTGGTTGGGTTCATATGAAGAGTCCTTGACCTAAGACAGGCACTGTCCTACAGGCAGCCAGAGACGGGCAACTAGGACACATATGTTATGCCACCAGCCGCCTAAGACAGGCACAGGACCAATTGCTGTCCTGCAGGCCCATGACGGGTAAGGCCTGGTTGGATTCATATGAAGAGTCCTTGACCTAAGACAGGCGCTATTCTCACAGGGCCTGCCATACTCCCATAAGTGATAAAAAAAATGTAGGGAACGGCATGATAGCTTCACAGCTGCCGTTCTATCTCTCCCTCCTGTGGGCATCCAGGTGCATCGGCTTACATTTTCCAAGATAATTAAGTAACAAGAGTAAAGTGTTACAAAGATGAAAAAAGTTGATTAACACATATTGTTTAAGATTGTCCCTGCCTGGCCCTAAGCCTGGGATGCTTCCTGTTTGGGATTTGGGTTGCTGCCAAAAGTTAGCATATATATATATTCCAGCTTCTAAAAAATAAATTAGATTCAGATTCACTCACAGACTGGTGTGTAGTGTTTTCTGTCTCTCACTCGCCGACTCCCTGACCACCTTTGGGACCCCTGAGCCCTGCTGCAGCTGGATTCCGGCAGGAGGGCAATAAAAACCTGCTCTTGGAAAAAGGTGGCCATGAGGGGCATGGCTCTATAGAACTTGAGGGGTGCATTGAAGTAGGGCATGCCAGTGTCCATCAGAAGAACTTTCCAAGCTCAAAAGGTGACTGGAATAGACAAGCAGAATTCTCCTGTGCTTACGTGAGGTGGCCACAGGGGAGCTACAGCAGTGCTAGGTTGGCTAGATCTAAACACATTCCTCTTAACTCAGGTACAAAAGCCCAATAAAAACTGTTCTGTCACTGGGAATAGTTGTATGT
This sequence comes from Hydrochoerus hydrochaeris, assembly GCA_004027455.1. Lineage (NCBI taxonomy): Eukaryota > Metazoa > Chordata > Mammalia > Rodentia > Hydrochaeridae > Hydrochoerus > Hydrochoerus hydrochaeris. The sequence continues at coordinate 115,780 of PVLA01006722.1, read as the reverse complement.
ACCTGTAATCCTAGCTACTTGGGATTCTGAGGGAAGAGGATCACAAGTTCAAGGCCAGCCCTGGCAACTTAATGAGATTCTGTCTCAAAAATAGAAAATAAAAAGGGCTGGAGATATAGCTCCATCATAAAGCACCCCTGGGTTCCATCCAGAATAACATAAACAACAACAAAAGAAAAAACAAAAATAAACTTCTGTCTCCCAGCAAAAGAGATCAACTTCAGATGGCTAGGAGATAGTTTTCCAGATGGAAAGGCCAGTAGCTTTAAGGGATGCTAATGGTTTTTGACAGGAAAACACCAACTCTAGACTGGGCTTTGCTTAGTCAGCAGATGATACTAATCTTTATAGTGCTAAAGAAAAACCAGAACATAAAACATTGCAGGGGTTTAAGCTGGGCATGGTAGTGCATGCCTATAATCCCAGTACTCTGAGAGGCTGATACAGGAGGATTGCAGGTTTGAGCCCAGCTTTGGCAATGTACCTGTGGATGTACCTCAGTACAAAGGTCTTGAATTCAATTACCATTACTGCAAAGCAAAACAAAACAAAATAAAGCAAAAGATACTACACAGCTTTGAATGGCTAACCAATGAACACAGTTAACAGCCCGAAACATCCAGCAGTTGGGAAAGGAGAGAGAAGAAGGGAGAGGAGGAGAAAGACAGCAAGCGAGCCAGACTCTTCACAGCAATCCTTTTATACAGAAGTGGAATGGCCAATTAAAACATTGGTTCTCTGAAAGGGGAGATAAAACATGGAGGGCAGGATTACATGTGCTCAGGAGTGTCTGCTTGCACTCATCATGCGGAGACTAAAGGAATAACAGCCATAAAGGGTTTCCTTTATTTTTCTGGTCGATCTGGAGAAGCAGCCTTGGGAGAGGATGCTGGAGTGACTGCAATTCTTCCCAAGACAGGAGCATGCTGGTATAATAATTATAGTGTTTTTGGAAGGGATGTTTGTTTTTGGGTTTTTTCCCTAGTATTGGGAATTGAACCCAGCATGTACTGAGCTATATCTTGAGCCTTGATTTTTTTTCTGTCTACTTAGAGACAGGGTCTCACTAAATTTTCCAAACTGGCCCTGAACTTATATCTTCTTGCCTTAACCTCCTGATAGCTGAGACTACTGGCATATGTCAAAACACACAGCATGATTATACTTTTTTCTTTCTTTTCCATATCAACTCAATTTTTCCCCTCAGCCTGATGGAGTGATCTTGCTACAACCAGATACAACTACAATGCTGGAAACAGGGATACCTCCTAAGCAAGAAACTGTAACTGTGTTTTGAAATCTTATGTTAAGATAAGGATACTAAGGAGGGCTGAGGTGTAGCTCAGTGGTAGAGTTCTCACCTAGCATGCATTAGGGCCTGGGTTCAATCCCCAGAACACACATACCTAGAGTATGCCAGAATTCCTAATACAGTGGATGGGCTTAATGCAGTGGATGTACCTTGACTCCCTAAGTTAAAATGAGTTGAATGTGACCACAACTGCATACCTAGTGGTTGCTCATTGGTTTGGTTCTGATGCAATGTAATTATATTCTATGGAAAAGAAATGGGCCAAATGGGAAGAATCTGCTAGACTGATTTTACTGCCCATTAATCTGGATCAGAAAAATGTCTAAATCTATGATAAGATTCCTTCCAATGGTACAAAAATTTTGGTAAAATCAACAACAGCTGGTCATTGTGATGCACATCTGTAATCTTAGCACTCAGGAGGCTGAGGTAGGAATATCACTGTAAGTTCAAGGCCAGCCTAGGGTGCACAGTGAGTTCAAGGCCAGCCTAAGCTATACAGTGAGGCCTTGCCTCAAACATCCCCTACAAATAATTCACAAAAAAAGAAACAACAGATGAAGAGAAGGAGAAATATACTAGTTAAGGATAAAGGACTGAATAAATGGATTGTAGAGCAATGGAAATGCAACATAATATCATTGCCTCAAGAGAGGTGAAGAGCAAGACAGTGACAGTGGCTCTTAGCTCAGTTGTACCAGATGCCTGAAAGGTGAGGCTTACTATGGAGACTTCTACTTTGGGAACCTGACAAGGTCAAATGTAAAACTGCAAACTTGAGTGACATCATTTCTGAGAGACATTTTGGTTATGATATAATGAAGAATTGGATCAGTGGGAGGTTTTCTGGAGGTTTTTGTTGGTGTTTGTTGAGGTTAATTGGGGTTTTGTTTTTTTATGTTTTTATCATGCTGGGAATTGAACCCAAGGCCTTGTACACTCTTGGTAAGTATTTTACCACTGAATTACATGCCTAGCAATGGTTGTTGACTGCACAGCACTCCAGTAAGGTACTAATATCTTTTGAATCTGATTTTTCAGGTTAGGTCTATGGAGGATTTCAATTAGGAAGGAATCTCCAGGAACTACTCCTTACGTGATCATTTGGCTGCGTGGTATACAACTTCCCACAACTATAAACCTTGACAACAGAACACTTAGAAATGTCATTGGTCATATCTATCATGGATGAAATATATTCTTTCTCACATGCTCTATATATTGCATTGTGCTGTGCACAAACACATACTGTATCATCCTTCTTTTATGGAAAGAGATTAAACAGAATAGAAAAAGGGCAGTGTGTTTCTAATGAGATCCAAGCAGAAGACATCACACAGTGGGTCTGAATTCTCTGGTACCACAGATTTTGGTACCACAAGTGGTTCTAGAAGAATATTTTGTTGAGAATGAGGTCTCACTGGTGCTCAAACTGGCCTTTAATCCCTGACCTCAAGTGAGCCTCCTGCCTCAACTTCCTGAATAGCTGAGATTACAAGCCATGACAACCCACTTGGCTACAACAGAATCTTAAGGACAAATTTTCTAAATTGGTTATGAGTTTTCTAGAATCAGTCCTCCAATCTGATTAGATTGGACTCTATTTCCAGTTGTAAAGAGGGGACTGGAAGTTCACAGTGTGATGTGCCCATAGAGATACACAAAATATAGCTGTTGCATACTCCTAATGGAACACATATAAAAGGTAAGATTTGTAGATGAACGTGTTTTAATACCAAAGAACAGTAAAATCAAATTAATGAACATATAATGAAATTGGTTGGATGTTCCTACAGCACTGGAAAAAATAAAGAAAGAAAAGAAGAGGTCATGGCTTCAAATTCCCATCTAAAGTGCTGCCTAAATGATCTGAAAGGTTCTAATGTTTTCCTGAAAAAAACCTTTATTTCCTGTAGCCACCAAATCCATTCTTATCCTGTAAGTGACTGAATTACAATGCAAATTAAATCCCTACCTCATAGTTTTCCTTTTATTAAACTAAGGGCAACAACAGAATGAAATACTGTAAATTAGAATGGGAAAAAACGGAAAGCTCCAAATAAAGCTGGGGTTATCAAACTCCAAAATACTGTACTGCTGAGGCTTCATTGGCAGTAGAGGGAGCATTTGTACACACCTAGAGAGGGTAATCCTGCTGTCTGAAAACTAAAAATGGCCCTATCCCAGGCACTTTCCATGCAAGGCATTGCTGATTCTTCTGAAGAACAAACTACCCCTTCTCTGCTTTTAAACCCTTGTGGCATGACTGTACAATATGATGAATGTTTAAGTTTTTTAAATTTTTATTAAGGTAAAAGACATTGTTATTAATTCCCCTCAAAATATTATCCCTCACTTTACCCATAGTTCTTGCCAATTTCTGAAGCAGTTCTGGAAGTCTTCTTTCATGTCTTTAGTTGCACTGTCATGACTGCATCAATGTCATAAATTTACTCAAAACATTTACCTGTCATGGTCATTCTTAACTTGGAGAAGACTGCAAGTTGCACAGTGCCAGATCCAGTGAATGAAATGAATGAGGACACATCATAATGTTTTTATGAGCCTGCCTTACTGGATGGAACTCAGTAGAAGCAGTGAATAAAATGAATGAGGACACATCATAAAGTTTTTATGAGCCTGCCTTATTGGATGGCACTCAGCAGGAGCATTTACCATGTCTGTAATCACACCTCATAAAGACATTCATGAACAAGGACTTCCAGGACTGTTTTAGAAGGTGGCAAGAATGCTAATTGATAAGTGTATCTGAAGTGAGGGTGAGTTTCTTGAGGGGGATTAATGACAATGAATCTTTTACTGTAATAAACTTCTAAAAATTTAAACATTCAACATATATTTTGAGTATGTCCCCTATCAGCAGGCTCCAAATAGAGAGGAACAAATTATGAATCATGAAAAGGTGTATTATACCAAAAGAAGTTCAGGATTTGTCTAAATTATGGAAACATATCTGCAGCATATATATAAAAAGAGATATTAAAAATATACATGGTTGGGGGAACAGCTCAGTGATAAAGTGATTGCCCAGCATGCATAAGGTCCTGGGTTCCATCCTTAGCACCATAAAAACTTTAAAACAAATTTTGGGGGCAGTGCTAGGGATCAAATCTAGAGTTGCATATAAGCTAAGTAAGTTTTCTACCACTGAGCTATAACCTAAGCCCTTAAAAAATTAAAAACCAAAAACAGTGTGAGATGATGGTGGAAAGAATACAAAGTTAGACAAAGCCAAATTTATTCATATGAAACATTAAGCAGGGATTCTGGATTTAATATTTTAGCTCAAGGTATTAGAAAGAGTTTTAACTGTTTGGTTACTTGGAACATAAACCAAAAGGTGTCCTACATGAAAAGAATCTGAAATGTTGGAAGTACCTTGTAATAACTATAGAGGAAAGAATCCAAAGCACTAGGAAGAATGGTATGCTAGAGTGCATTTATCATGTAAGACCTGCTCACTCACTCCTAAAAGGACCCAGGACACAGCTTTTACTACGACTGTGAGGAGAAACTTGAGAGAAGTGGCATAGTTACTTTGAAGAACTCTAGCAGCTCATCTTCATAGGTCAGAAATTACAGTGGGAACTGCTGCCACTGAGTAATATGCAATGGGAACCACTGGATCCTGGGGTAGCAAAGTCAAATCAGTAATCCACAGAATCTGACTCACAGGGTTAAATAGTTGATCATCCTGTTCCTAAAATGAGATAGATGGAGAATCTACTAAATCTTTCACTGACCAGCTTAATTCACCAGATGAGATTTAAATAGAGTGAACAGAAATCTAATGTGAATAACCAAGAACAGACACAACCTCTCAATCACTTGTCTGTTGATTTGAGCCAGTTTATAGATTCAGAATCCCTTGAATGAAGAGTAGGCTGGGTTCCAGAAAGAAAGAATCCTGCGTAATATAAAAAATGTATACTATGAAGCTTTCTACTAGCTTTATAAAGAGATCTAAAGCCTTTTACAAAATGATGGTGCACTGGAGACTCCTGGGAAATAATCACACCTTTCAGGGATTATTGGGACATTGCTTGTGAATAGAAGCTATTCCCAAGAAATCCAAAAGACAACTGGGATCTACCAGTCAGAATGGGGAGTTATGAAATCAATGATCTATAAATTTTAACTCAGGCCCATCTCACAGTGGGCCCTATGGGTCCCTGAACCCATCCTGTATTTATTTCTTCAATTCCAGAATAAACAATTGGAAGGCAGTCTCAGCAACTAGTAGAATTCTTACATTGGTTCCCTGACCTGTGGAAAAAAGTGTTTTATGGTAGGAAGGCTACTATATTCCTGTTAAATTCACCTATTTAGTTTGTGGAGAAAACAGATGAATCTGAGTTGTGGAACAAAGTGTTTTATGGTAGGAAAGCCACTACATTCGTGTTAAATTCACCTATTTGATTTGTGCAGAAAACAGATGAATCTTGGAGAACGATGGTGGTTTGTCATAAATTTACCAATTGATTCTGTTCCAGATGGTGTTTCATTGATCAAGCAAATCAACACAATCCCTGATACAGAGATGCCTCAGTTCATGAGCTTAATTCATTCCATGATTCTAGAAAAACATGGCTATGTTCATGTTTATGCAGGAAAGATGGCTGCAGCTGTCTTCATCATTTGTTGCAGAGTTCACAAACAGAAGCAAAATGTTGCCATATGCTTCTACTTGTGAACCAAACTGTCCACAAGCAAAAGTGTCTGTAAACTGAGGTACCACTGTATCTTTCTTCTCAGTATCTGTTAGTAAACACCACCAGAGGCAGTTTGCTTTTACCTGGAAAGGCCAGTAATACATTACCACCATCCTACCATTCGACAGAAAGGCAGGTTCTACAAACACTATAGTATGTCTTTATCTAATTAATGTATTCATTGAATTTGGCACTGTGCAACTTCTAGTTCTGCCTCAAAGTCAAAATGACCATGAAAAGGTAAAGGTTTTGAATTGATTCAGGACATGGAGGCCACTACAACAGCACAATTAAAGACATGAAAGAGGATTTCCAGAACTGCTTCAGAAAATGACAAGAACAATGGGATGAGTGTGTCCAAAATGAGAGGGAGTATTTTGAAGGATATTAATAGCAATGTGACTATTACTATAATAATTTTTAAAATTTAAGCACTTAGTATATTTTTAATCATATTTTGTATACTGATATGTGGACTGTGACCAATAACCATGTGTGGATGATCAGGAATTTCAAAAGAGCATGTTTGGAAAACTAGTGACAAGTGGGCTTGGAGAAGAAGTGGTTAGATCTTTCTGAAGGGAGAAAAATGTGAAGATATCATGCTCACCAAAGGGTGGTCTAAATAGAAGAGGATTTTAATAATCAAGTGAAGAATATGGTCCATTGTGTGGATTCAGTGGGCCTCTATCCCCAATTACTCCTGACACTGTTCAGTGGGCTTGTGAACAAAGTAGCAGGGATGGAGGCTATGCATGGGCTCAATAACATGGACCCCCACTCACCAAAGCTAACCCAGTTATGGCCATGACAGAGTGCCCACACTGCCAGCACCACAGACCAACATTGAGTTTCCAACATAGCACCATTCTGCAAAGTGATCAGTCAGCTACTTGGTGGCAGTTTGATTACAGCAGACAACTTCCATTATGGAAGGAGCAGCACATTATCTTTACTGGAAAAGACAGTTACTCTCAGTTACCAGATAAGGATCTGCCTTCCCTGTGCACAATGCTTCTGCCAAAACTACATCTGTACCTCATCTAAAGCATCACATCTGACGAGGAACATACTTTGCAGCCAAGGAAGTAAGCAGTGGACTCAGGCTCAAGAAATTCACTGGACTTACCATGTTTTCCACTCTCTTAAAGTAGCTGACTTGATAAAACAGTGGAATAGCCTTTTGAAGACTCAATCACAGTCACAGTTAGGTGGTAATACCCTGAAGAACTGGGAAAAAATCCTCCAGGAGGGTGCATATTCTCTCCATCAGCATCTGACACACTGTGATATTTCTCCCATATCCAGGATTCTTATCCCTATGGACCCGTTAACAAATTTTTTGTTCCCAGTCACTATGACCTTATTCTCTGCTGCTATAGAGGTCTGGGTTCCAATGGGATGAATGTTTCTACCAAGAGAAACAAAGTGACTCCACTGCCACCCAGTCAATAGTGTCATCCAGCCACTTTGAGCTACTCATGCCTCTGCATCAACAAGGAAGGGAATAACTACCCTGAGTGGAATGACTGATGCTGATCACAAAGGGAAAATCTGACACAACTCCACAACTGAGGTAAGTAAAGCTATGTCTAGAATACAGAAGATGACTTAAAGGACCTATCATGCCCTATGAATAAAGTTGTGGAAAGCTACAGCAATCCAATTCAGGCAAGACTAACAATAAAGCCACCTCTGTAGGCATGGAGGTTTGGGTCACATCCTCACATACTTCAAGGTAAAGTGTCACAAATAGCTAAGGTGGTTGCTGAGGGGAAAGGGAATATGAGATGGGTAGTGGAGGCAGTTAGTTAGAAATATTATTTAGGACCACAAGGCCTAGAACTATAATGTAGAAACCAGAACTATAATAAGTATTTATTCCTTATCTTGTTATGAATGTGTGAACATACATGTAAAAAAATAGTTTTGCTTTGCTCCCTCTCTTATTCTCTCACATTAAATCTATCAAAGATCATCAACTTTATACCACAGTATTTACTTAAGCTACAGGTTATCACAGAGAAGTGTGAATATTAGCCAATGAAGTCTATACTTTTCTGAGGAAAGGGCATGTTTCAGTTGTACACATGATAATCATACCATATTTGGCAGAAAGAAGATGCCCCCCTTTTTTTGGTAGAACTGAAGACTGAATACAGAGCTTTCATACAAAGCTACATCCCCAGTCTCTCTTGATTATTTATTTTATTTTATTTCCAGTATTAAGAATCCAGGGCCTTCATATTGATCCATAACCTCAGGCCTTTCTTTACTGTTTACTTTGAGACAGGCTCTTGCTAAGTTACCAAATTGCCCTGGCTAGCCTCCAACTTATGATCCTCCTTCCCCAGTCTTCCCAAGTGCAGAGATTATAGGGATGTGGCACCACATCCAGTTAAAATATTCACACTATCAAGGATCATAGTACACTGTAACACAGTACATTGTACAGCATTATATGCTGCCATCATGATGTCATCGCTGGCTGACAGCTACAACTTATAGCCCCTGCCCAATATTACAAAACAATATCATACCACATATCATTCTTTCTTTCATCTTTTTGAGATAGGATCTCGCTATGCAGTTCAGGCTGCCCTTGAGCCCACTTTGTAGACCAGGCCAATCTTGAACTTGCAAAGATTCTCCTGCCTCAGCCTCCTGAGTGCTAGGATTACAGGAGTGTGCCACCATGCTTAGCTAATGCCACATATCATTAACCTGGGAAAAGCACAAAAATAAAAATAATTTCTACTGAATGTGTACTACTCTCACACCACTGTAAAGTAAAAAAAAAAAGTCAAATCATCATAAGTTAGGAACTGTGAACATGCACGCATGCACAAACAGACCCTTTATTGGTTGTTTTTCATTTGTTTGTTTGTTTTTTGCTTTGGTTTGGTTTTTCTTTTTTTTGAGACAGGATCTCATTGTGTAGTTCAGGCTGGCCTTGAACTCACAGGGATCCTGCCTCAGACTCCCAAATACTGGAATTATATCCTTAAGCCATCACACCCAGCTGGCTGTGTTTTTCTTGTAGAACAGTGAAAGATACTGAGTATCTTGTTGGACCATTAATTCAACACAAGTGTACTTATAAGAAACAAACAAGAAGTTGGGCTGGGGATTTAGCTTAGTGGCGTAAGCACCTGCCTGACAAGTGTGAGGTCATGAGTTTGATCCCCAGTACCAAAAAAAAAAAAAAAAAGAAAGAAAAAACAAACAAGAAGGCAAACACAGTGGGTACTGAGGCTGAAATTATAGTAATATAGCCAAAAGCAATGAATGTCTAGAGCTACCAGAAGCCAGAAAAGTCAGGGAAGCATTCTCCCTTAGAGCTGGGGGAGAGGAGATGCGAACACCTTGATGACAGACTTCTCATGGCCACAACTGTAGCATAGGTTTTTTGTTATTTTAAGTTAGCAAGTTTGTGTTCTTAAATATGGAAAGACTATGAAACTAAGACAGATTGTGGATACTGCTATAAAAAATACCTGAAATGTAGATATGGCTTTAGAATGAGATAGTATGTTGAGGTTGGAAGAATTCTGAGGTAGATAAAGGCTATGTCTAGCTTAGTTAGTTATTAAAGTCACTCCTGGAGAGGACTCAGAAGAGAAGTATGGGCATAGTTCAAGCTTCTATCATCTTACAAGATATATAAACTCATCATGTACAAAATGTTGGTAGATGTCAGGCATGGTGATACACACCTATAAATCCTACCCTGGGATGCTGAGGCAGGAGGATTGTGAGTTTGAACTCTGTTTAGGGAACTTAGCAACTTAGTAAGACCCTGTCTCAAAATAAAAAAAATATTAAAAATGGTCTAGGGATATATAGGTCAGTGAAAAGTTCTTAAATTCAATCCCTAGTACTATCAAAAATGTTAGTTGAAACATGGATGTTGCCCAGGGCTCAGAAGGAAATGAGGAACATATTACAGGAAACTGGAGGTGAAAATATCCTTGTTATATACTGGCAGAAAACTTGGCAGAATTATGTCATATAGTTATGTGACAATTAAAATTTGTAAGCAATGAACTTGGATATTTATTTGAGAGATTTCTAAACAATGTGTAGAAGGTATGGCCTGGTTTTGTCTTAGTGCTTATAATAAAATGTGAGGCAAATGTGACATACCAAATAAGGAACCTTTAAGCAAAAAGGAGCCAACACTCAATGATTTGGGAGATTCTATCTATCCAGACTATAAAAGATGATAATATCAGAAAATTCCTTCTTTTCTTGCCAATTGATTTAGAGGCAGAGGGAGTCCAAAGGGGCCAGCTGGCACTCTTAGCTTCCAGTTCAATGGAATCACTGTTGTGGCTCCTAGTGGAAGCATTTCTCCCTTTGAAACTAAGACTGCCACACCAGCAGAGAATAAAGTCTTCTTTTCTTGAAAAGAGTAGATATGTGATTCATGAATTCAGTGAACCATCTCAACAGAAGCCAGAAATGAACATGAGATCCAGAAAAGACCTGTGAAGGACCTTTTTGTCTAATGTCTAACACACAAGAAAGCCACAAGGCTTTTGGGAATGTTATATCATCTTGAACATAAAGGGACAGAGACAGGACAAAATGACAGCCTGTTAGACTTCCAAAATTTCACAGGGAGCAGATGGACTATTAAATCTAACTGAGAATGTGGCTCAGTGGTAGAGCACCTGCTTTGCATGTGCAAGTCCCTGGGTTCCTTCCTCAGCACCAAAAAAGAAAACATAAAATGATCTGCAACAAGTCACACAGGATTATTTTCAGGCCTTGATACCTAATAGAATTGTATCCACTGGATTTAGAACTTTCCTGGGATAAGTAACTCCATAAAGTCTTCCAATTTCTCTCTTTTATAATGGGAATCTATTCTACATCTCTCCCATCATCATATTTTGGAAGGAGATAACTTGTTTTCTATTTTCATAGATTCACGATAAAAATTTATGCTGTAATGGGTTAAGATTTTCACAGATGTCAGGATGGGGGGCAAATGTATTTTACATGTGAAATGGATGTGAATTTGGAGAGGAGAAAATCAACACCTGTGGGTTGAAAAGTGTCTCATTAAGAGTTATGTCTAGCTGGGCACAGTGGTGGATGCCAGTAATCCTAGCTACTTGAGGGGTTGAGGCAGAAGTGTTTCAGGTTCAGGGACAGAAAGACTGTTTAAAAAATGGTTTGGAAGTATATTTCAGTGGTAGGGCATTGCTGAGTAATCCAAGGACCACAAAAAGAGAGAGATAGGAGACATGTCTGAAATCTAACATCCAGACTCGGTAAATGTTATCTTATTAAAATAAAGGATCTTTGGACATGCAATTAAAGGTCTTGAGTTGAGACCATCCTGGATTATTTGGATAGCCCCTAAATCCAAATACAAATGCCGTTTTAACAGACAGAAGACAGGGAATGGTGCTATGGTCACAGGGCACCATTCAGGTTACTATCATACTTCCCAACAAGAACAGCATGGTGTTCATGGCACATGATAATAAGCAATCTACACAGATGGCTATAAATTGGGAAGATGAGAAAATGACAGAAGCAACCTCATACACTACTGTTATTAAAGTCAGTACCAACAGGTATACTCACTAAAGTTGGTTGCCAATGGAACCCAGTTAGAAAATTTAATCTCTGTCTCATCCTTTATTCGAACCCAAAAACACTTCTGAAAACTCTCAGCCCAATAATGTAGAGGTTTTTTATACATTATCCACCTCTCCTGAGAGCAAGTAAGATACTTCAATTGGGTGAGGTTAGGAGGGGACAGTTCAGACCATGTTATTTATCCCTCCTTGGGACCTAATATGAATCCAAATCAAGGATTTACAGAGAATATCATTGTCATGGTGAACAGACTAACCAAAACACTTGGAGAGAGGAATGACAAAGAAACTAGAATGAAGAGAAATTAAGAATGACTTTTTGTGCACTAGGAACTGAACCTGGAGCATCAACATACACTCTGTCACTGAGACATACCCCTAGACCAAAAAGTAAATTGGAGAGGAAAACTGGAAAAGAAATGTCAGCTATTAAAAGAAAACAAGAATGACAAAAAGATGTAAAAGACAGAGGAGCTAGTAGTCAAAACTCCAACCAATGAGCCTGAACATAGTGGCACACATCTGTAATTCCAGCACTTTGGAAGGCTGAGGCAGGAGGATCACAAATTAGAGACCAGTCTCATCAACTTAGATAGATCCTGTTCTTGAAATAAAAAATGAAAAAGGGGTTGGGGATGTAGCTGGAGATACATGAAGGCCCTGGGTTTAATCCTTTAGGGAGTGGCTGAAGATGGGGATTGATCACACAAAGCCAGAGCAAAGCAAATACAGTTGCAGAACAAGGAGCATCCCAAGAAGACAACTGTTCCAGTCCTAAGACACTAAGCCCTTAGGTTGTCATAGATTCAGATTACTAGGCAATAGGGTTTCACCTGACACTAAGTTGCTAATGTTTAAATAAACACTACAATGGCTGAGCAGTTCCTTTCCTTCTATCTCTAAAGTGGGCTCCACTTGATCTCAACTTTTGTATCTTTTCTTTATTTTTACATACTCTCTTTGTCCTACCTGCCCTCTGGGAACTTCAAGAGCTGTGCTGGAAACAGTACAATCCCCAGTACTAAAAAGAAATTCTAACTAACCAAAATCTAATGTTACTTAGTCTAGCAACAAAATCTGATCTACCATTCTTACATTAATTTTAGCTTTTATAGATAACAAGAACTAAGAGTCTGTATATTTTTTAGTTTTTCAATTTTTTTCTCATTGCTTTACATTTCCTTATGAATCCAGTGAATCAACTCTTCAGGAATTGGATCTATCACTGAATTTCACTGGTACCTTTTGCCTTTAGTAATTTGACTCTGTACAGCCACCATTCCATACCATGGGTGACCATATGGGCACTGGCAAGGACACCCTTCTCAAAAACAAGGACATCCTTCTTGGCCAACATTTTAGTAAGGATCTAGGCCTCATACTTGGTCTGACAGGTCCTATTTTACTAAAAATCATGCTAAACTAATTTGGAGAGAACTCCCAACCTGATAAGATTTTCTTCTCCTACCCTTGGTGATCCAATAAAATTCTTCTTCCTTCATTATTGATATATAATCAACTTCCTCTTAGTAATTTTGCATCTACTCTTTCTCCATACTCAGTGAGTATAAAATGTTTCTATTGTATATATAGTTGAATTCAATTTCTCTCCTATTCTAAATGTCTTTTTTAAAAATTTTTTTATTTAAAGAGGAAAAAAACAGGAAAAAGGTAGAAATATTACAGAATTTCAAGAAAAGAAGATAAACAGTAAGAAATCACTAGTTGATAAATTACAAATTTTTCTTTTAGAAATAGTTATTCAAGTTACAGAATTAAACCACACAAACTGGACACACAAGCAGTGACAGTGTAAACAGATCTGTTCAACAATCCAACAAGAACCTAGAAATATGGTCATCAATCCCACACACCTAAACATACATGTAGCTATACCTTTTATAGTGCTTCCTATTTCCTCTTTTTTTTACAGTAGAAATTATACATCTTTAAATTTTTATTTAAAGAGAAGTAAAAAAGCAAAACAGAAAAAAGGGTAGCAATAATACAGAATTCTAAAAGAAAGAAAGAAAAAGGAGAATGAGAAAAAGAACCACTAAAAAAACGGTAATTTAAGTTACATACTGTCATCCTGGATATAGTTGTTCAAGTTACAAAGTTAAACGATAAAGAGTAAATATTCAAACAGTCAGACGACAAACAGTTTTGCTCAAAGATCCAACAAAGATTCAGCAATATGGTCATCTATTTTACACACTCATACATGCAATTATATCTCTTAGAGCACTTTCTTTTCCTCTCTTTTTTACAATAGCAATTACACATTTTGGTTTTATTACACTTGTAGTTCTTATTTACTTTTTACACTAGAGACGCAATATGATATTTATAAATATGATTCTTATTTAATTCACTAATGAGGATAGTCTCAAGTTGTCTCCATTTGCCTATGAAGGCCTCAAGATCATCCTTTTTTATAGCTGAGTAATATTCCATGGTATAAAAATGCCACATTTTTTTTCATCCACTCTGTAGTTGATGGGCATCTTGGTTGTTTCCAGGATTTAGCTATCACAAATTGTACAGCTATGAACATGGGTGCACATATATCACTGTGATATGAACTTTTCAGTTCTTTGGGGAAAATACCCAGGAGGGGAATAGCTGGATTGAATGGGGCTTCCAATCCTAGTCTTCTGAGAATTCTACATATGGATTTCCATAATGGTTGCACCAGTCTACATTCCCACCAACAGTGGAGCAGTGTTCCTTTTTCCCCACAGCCTCGCCAACATTTGTTATCAGTTGATTTCGAAATGGCAGCTATTCTTTCTGTAGTGATGTGAAATCTGAATGCTGTTTTAATTTGCATTTCTCAAATGACCAGTGATGGAGAACATTACTTCATGTATTTATTTGCCATTTGTATATCTTTCTCTGAGAACTGTGTGTTCATCTCAGATGCCCATTTTTGGAGAGGGACTTTGAATTTTGGGGGTTTGATGTTTTTCAATTCTTTATATATTCTGGACACAAGTCCTTTGTCTGAGGGGTTGCTGGTTAAAATTTTTTCCCAAGTTGCGGGTTTTAGTTTCATTCTCTTGGTGATTTCCTTTGAAGTGCACAAACTTTTCAATAATGTGAGATCCCATTTGTTGATTCTTTGAAGTGTTTCCCGTGCAGTTTGCGTTTGGTTAATTAATTCTCTGCCTACCCCTATGTCTCCAAGACTCCTAACTACCTTGTCTTCCAGTAGATTTAGTGTTTCTGTTTTAATATTGAGGTCTTTGATCCATTTAGGCTTTAGTTTTGTGCATGGTGATATGCATGGATCTAGTTTCAGTCTTCAGCATGTAGAGAGCCAATTTTTCCAACACCATTTATTAAAGAGGCTATCCTTCTTCCAGTGGACATATTTAGACCCTTTGTCAAACATCAGGTGGCTGAGTGTCTTTGTAGTTGTGCTTGCATCTTCTAATCTTTTCCATTGATCCTAAGGTCTATTTCTTTGCCAGTACCATGCTAATTTTATTACCTTGGATTTGTAGTATAGATTCAAGTCAGGAATTGAGATGACTGCTGCCTTGCTTTGGTTGCCTAGAATTGCCTTTGCTATTCTAGGTTTCTTCTGTTTCCAAATGAATTTTTGGTGTGTTTTCTCTAGATCTGTGAGCTATGTCACTGGTATTTTGATGGAGATTGTGTTAAATCTGTATAACAGTTTTGGGACTATAGTCATTTTCACAATGTTGATTCTTCCTAACCAAGAGCAAGGAATATCCTTCCATTTTCCAATATCCTCTTCAATCTCCTTTTCAGTGTAGTATAATTCTCAGCATATAGGTCTTTTATATTTTTAGTTAGGTTGATTCCTAAGTATTTCATTTTTTTACATGTTGTTGTAAAGGGCAATATTTCCATAATTTGTCTCTCAGTGAGTTTTTTGTTTGTGTACAGGAATGCTATTGACTTTTGAGCATTGACTTTGTATCCAGCTACACTGCTGAACTTGTTTATTACCTCTAGTAGTCTTTTAATGGAGTTTTTTGAGTCTTCTATATAGAGTATCATGTCATCTTCAAATAGTGGTAATTTAACTTCTTCCTTTCCTATATTTACTCCTTTTATTTCTCTCTCTTGTCTGATTGCCCTGGCTAGTGTTTCCAGAACTATGTTGAAAAGGAGTGGTAAGAGTGGACATGCTTGTCTGGTTCCTGATTTTAAAGTGAAAGCTTTCAGTTTTTGTCCATTTAGTATAATGTTGGCTGTTGGTTTATCATAGATGGCCTTTATAAGGTTGAGGTAGACACCATGTATTCCGAGCTTCTGAAGGGTTTTTATCATGAACATGTGTTGGGCTTTGTCAAAAGCTTTTTCGGCATCTATTGAGATGACCATGTGGTTTTTGTTTTTGGCTCTGTTGATGTGGTGTATTACATTTATTGATTTGCGTATGTTAAACCATTCCTGCATTCTGAGAATGAACCCCACTTGGACAAGATGTATAGTCTTCTTGATGATTTGCTGCATTCTATTTGCCAGTATTTTGTTGAGAATCTTTGCATCAATGTTCATTAGTGAGATTGGCCTATAGTTCTCTTTTTTGATTGGATCTTTCTCTGGTTTTGGTATCAGAGTAATACTTGCCTCCAGGAATGATTTAGGGAGGATTGCTTTTTTCTCAATTTCATTGAAGAGTTTAAGTAGTATTGACATCAAATCTTCTCTAAATTTCTTGTAGAATTCAACTGTGAATCCATCCGGACCTGGGCTTTTCTTTGTTGGTAAGTTTTTAATTACATTTTAAATTTCAGTAGCAGATATTGGGTTGTTCAAAATTGCTATACCTTCTTGGTTGAGCTTTGGTAGTTCATATGTTTCCAGAAATCTGTACATTTCCTTTGTGTTTTCCACTCTATGTGAGTAGAGATTTTCAAAGTAGGTATTCATGATCTTTTGAATTTCCATGGGATGTGTAGTAATTTCTCCCTTTTCAGTTCTTATTGCATAAATTTGGGATTTTTCTTTCTTTCTCTTGATAAGATTAGCTAGGAATTTGTCAATTTTATTGATACACTAAAAAAAAGATTTTGATTCATTAATTCTTTGTATTGTTTTTTAGTTTGAATTGCATTGATTTCTTCTCTAATCTTTACAATTTCCTCTCTTCTATGAGCTTTGGGTTTAGCTTGCTCTTCTTTTTCTAGAAGCTTGAGATGGAGCATTAGGTTGTTTATTTGTGCTCATTCTGTTTTCTTGATATGACAGTTTATTCCTATATATTTCCCTCTTAAGATTGCTTTCATTGCATCCCACAGATTACAGTATGTAGTTTCCATATTTTCATTGAATTGTAGGTATTGTTTTATTTCTCCTTTAATTTCATCTGTAGCCCACTGGTTGTTCAAAAGGCTGTTATTTAATTTCCATATATTTATGCAGGTTTTACAATTTCTTTTGCCATTAATTTCCAGTTTCAGTGCACTATGATCAGGTATTATGCATGGCATCATTTCAATACCTTTGCATTTACTTAAGAATGTTTTATGGGATAATATATGGTCTATTTTGGAGAATGTCCCATGCACAGCTGAGAAGAATGTATATTCTGCTGTGGTTGGGTGGAACACTGTGTAAACGTCTACTAAGTCCAATTGCTCACAGGTATGATTCAGTTCTGTTATTTCTTTGCTGACTTTTTTCTAGTTGATCTATCTCTTTGTGACAATGCGCTGTTAAGATCTCCTGTTATAATTGTATTCTTGTGTATTTGGTTTTTCATGTCTATTATTATTATTATCTGTCTTATATAGTTGGGTGCTCCTGTATTTGGCGCATATATATTTGTAATTTTTAGTTCTTCCTCTTGAATTTGTCCACTAACAAGTATGTAGTGACCTTCTCTATCTCTTTTAATCATTTTAGGTTTAAAGTTCATGTTGTCTGCAAATAGAATAGCGACCCCTGGTTTTTTCTGGGTTCCTGTTGCATGGAATACTGTTTTCCATCCTTTGACTTTTAACCTATGAGTTTCCTTTACGGTCAGATGTGTTTCTTGCATACAGCATATTGTGGGGTCCTGTTTCTTGATCCACTCTGTCAATCTATTTCTTTTGATGGGTGAATTGAGGCCGTTTATATTTATGGATATCACTGATTTGTACTGGCTCAACTTTACCATGTTATGTTCCAGTTGTTTCTTTCTGCTTTTCCTTTTATTTAATTGCTTATCCTACCTGGTGGTTTCTTCCTGTTGTTGTTTTGGGGATTGTGTTCATTTTTATCTCTGTCTAGTATGTCTTTCAGTACTCTTTCTAGGGTTGGTTTGGTGGACATGAATTTCTTCAGTTGTTCTTTGTCATGGAAGTATCTTGCTTCCCCATTAAATTTGAATGAAAGTTTTGCTGGCTACATCAGTCTGGGTTGAAGGTTGTTCTCCTTCAGGGCTTGAAATATCTCACTCCAAGATCTTCTTGACTTGAGGGTTTGTGCTGAAAAGTCTGCCATGATTTCCCTGATAGGTGAGTTGTGTCTTTTCTCTGACAGCTTTTAATATTGTTTTCATGCTGTACGTCTTAGATCTTAATTATTATGTGTCTGGGTGTATATTTATGTTGATTGTGACTGTTTGGTGTTCTATATGCCTCACTTATCTGCATATCAGATTCTTTCCCCATGTTTGGGAAATTTTCTGCTATTATTGCTGTAAATACTTTACGTATGTCATTTTCCTGGACTCCTGTATCTTCGCTAATGCCCATTATTCTTATATTGTTGCTCTTGGCATCATCATGAAGCTTCTGGATTGTCATTTCATGCTGCTTTGTTATTTTTAAAAGTTCTATCCTTTCCTGATCACTAACTGTGATCCTGTCCTCGAGGTCTGAAATCCTATCCTCAGCTTCCTTTAGGCGGTTTTGCATGCTTTCAATAGAATTTTTTGTTTCTTGGATGTCTGTTTGAGTTTGTTTCATGAATTCTGCTTGTTTTCTATATTGTTAATTCAAAGTTTCAATCAGTTTCCCATGCTCATGTACTTTTTTCTCTAGTTCTTCTTTAGCTGCATAAAATAACTCCTTTACTAAAGTTGTTATTTCTATCTTTACATGGGAGACTTCTAATTTGATTTTCTCTATAGCCTGATACAGTTGTTTTTTTTCCCACTGGCTATCTTTTCAGAGATTCCCAGTGTGTTACTTTTGGGGTCCTCTATTTCAGTTTCTCCTATACTTGCTTCTGGTGAACTATATGTTTGAGACTGCATTTTGCTCTCTCATTTTGTCATTTTCACTATGCCTAGTGTTTTCTATGTGTAGGAGGGGATCACACACACTATTTTCAGACACACAAAATCTTACAGTTAGTTGGAGGGAGTTTTACTACTGGCCATATTTATCCCCTGTACACCTCTATTTTAGGGGTATACTCACCACTTTGATACAGTCAATCTGGTGTAGTCCAAAGTTCACCACCTGGAAGCAAAGTTCCAAATTTTCTCGCACTAACTGGATACCGCTGAGATCTTCTGATATTCCAGGTAGGAGGGTGGACCCATCTGTAGCAGTCCAGGGCAGTTTTCAGATTTGGGCGGGCCTCCTCAATGTTCCTGGTGGCAGGGCGGGCCCATGGGGGAGGTTCCAGGTAGCCTATGCCTGAGGCAGGCTTGTGCTGAGTTCCTGGTAGCAGGGCTGGCCCTCAGTGGAGGTTCTGGGGAGCCTACCGCTGAGGTGGGCTTGAGCTGTGTTCTGGTGGCAGGGGGGCCCTAGGTGCAGAAAAAGGTTAGCCCACCCCTGAGGCAGGCTTGCGCTGAGTTCCTGTTGGCAGGGAGGGCCCTCCGTGGAGGTTAAGGGCAGCCTACCCCTTAGGCGGGCTTGTGCTTAGTTCCTGGTCGCAGGGTGGGCCTGCTGTGTAGGTTAAGGGCAGGGCGGGCCCTTGGTGGAGTTTAAGGTCAGCCTTGCCCTGAGTTGGGCTTGCACTGAGTTCCCCATGGCAGGGCGGGCTCTCAGTGGAGGTTAAGGTCAGTCTACCCCTGAGGTGGGCCTGGGCTGAGTTCCGGGTTGCTGGGCGGGCCCTCAGTGGAGGTTAAGTGCAGCCTTGCCCTGAGGCGGGCTTGCACTGAGTCTATTCTAAATGTCTTGAATAAAGTTTTCCTTGCTGTTTTCAACCAGAGTCTAGCAATTTTTTCCATGACACCATCTAGGGATCTAGGATTCCTGACCCCTACTTTTTCAGTATTTTTAAAAAAAAATTTATTTAAAGAGAAAAACAGAAAAAAGGGTAGAAACAATACAGAATTTCAAAAAAATAAACAGTAAGAAATCACTAGTTGATAAATTACATATTGTCTTTTTTTTTGTACTGGGGATCGAACTCATGACTGCGCACTTGCAAGGCAGGCACTTATGCCACTGAGCTAAATCCCCAGACCCCATATTGTCTTCTTACATATAGTTGTTCAAGTTATGAAATTAAAGCATTCAAAATGAACATTCAAACAGTGAGGCTGCAAACATTTCTGTTCATTGATCCATTAAAAGCTATACCCTTAAATATACATGCAGTTATATCCTTTAGAGCAATTTCTTTCCCTCCTTTTGCTTTTTAAGTCCATTATCTGTTTAGTTATAGCATATCATGTTTCAGCTTGCTCAGTACCTTACTGATCTGTTTTGTTATTTAATTTTTTTTATTTTTTCACTTTTAATTTTATTTATTTGTCTATTTATTTATTTTGAAGGCAGTAAAATTCATCAGAACAAAATGGAACAAAGCCAATTGAGACAGTGTAGTGAAACAGGTACAGAACTTCACAGCAGGTTACCGGGATAACAGTGATAGGTACAATAGTATATCACATTTTCTTCACAATAGTTGTTCTTTCAATCAGGTACAGCAAAATTGAAGGAAATACTGAACTTATAAAAACAGAATATTGAATAGAGCAATACCATTAATCAGAACACAGCAAAACAATGATAAAAATATTTGCCTTCAAAGAGATGGTAGAAGGAAATGCCCCTTATTTGCTATATTGCATATAGTCAAACTCACAAGAGATGCTCAGATCTCTGGCTCCCACTTGCTAATGGGTGGGTGGATGTTTGATTCTTAGCCTGCTCATAGGCACTAACCTGAGTGATGAGCTGGCTGCTCATTTTCCCAGTGCCCCAAGGTCCAACATGGCGCAGATTTCAGGAAACCCTGATGGTTCTCGCCCTGGAGAGGCCACAGCTTGTAGGCCACATCCACTTACCAGAGCAGCAAGTTGGCTGCTTGTTTTCCCAGCACCCCAAGTTCCAACATGATGCAGATCTCAGGAAACCCTGACAGTTCTCGCCCTGGAGTGGCTGTGGCTTACCAGGCCATAGCCACTTACCAGAACGGCGAGCTGGCTGCTTGTTTTCCCAGCACCCCAAGTTCCAACATGGTGTGGATTTCAGGAAATGCTGATGGTTCTCACCCTGGAGTGGTCATGGCTTGCAGGCCACATTTTTTCAGTCTTTTAATTCCAAAACTACATGTTTCTGTGACTCATAGTACTGATAAATGCTAGTTGACTTTAAAACTTACTATAGATTGCCAGATCAGCAACAAGCCTGGGAAGAATCCAGGGCTTGGAAACCGGAACCACCTGAGGAATCCAAGTGCCTGGCCCTCCCCCTACACCACAGAACCAGCACTCAGCCCTGGAACAATGCAGGACTTGGCAACCAGCACCAATGGAGGAATCTAGGTTACTGGCTCCTCCTCCTGTATCAGTGGGACCCGGAAACTGAGGGAATGGCAGCCATACAGTAGGACCACAACTAGCACACACACAATGGACATGCAAGATGGGCAGGATGGAAAACTATGAAGTATGAGCCAATAGATGGTAAGTTAGGTAAATCAGTGTTGTGCTTTAGGGACAAAGAAGTAGGTCAGTGATGAGTGCTTCCTCTTTTAAAAAATTTAATTTAAATTTATCTTCTTTTATTTTTGCTTTTATCATACTTCATTTCCTTTTTCCTTTTTCCTTTTAATTTTTCCTCTTTATCTTTTTCTCTCTTTTCTAAATGGCTGGGGAGCACTCCAGCCATAGAAAACTAATCCCATCCCCCAAACCCAGAGACCAAGTTCAGATAATCCCTCAAATACTCCCTCATTTTTCTTCTCTAGTTTCCTAAACCTTGCTTCATCATCCGTTGTGCTCCAGCCTTGTTTCTACTTCTTTTCCAGTGATCTTTACTTTATATAACATCCTCCCTAAATTTCCCCACCACAGGGTAAAACCATTCTACCAAGCAGAAAAACTTTGCACACAAACTCCTAATTTATGATTGGTTGTTATATAGCTATGGACTTTGCTCCTATGGTCTAAAATACAAAATCAATGTTTGTACCACAGTTTGTCAGTTTCTAAACTGCACCTGATGCTGTTATTGTTATTATACTACTTTAGATAGATATGATGTCATATATGCTGTAATCAGTTGTTCTCCCTTCTGTAACAGTGCTGGAAAGCTCTGGGGTAATAATCTAACCACAACTGAAACACCAAAGGACTAGTGACTGAGCCAAATGGACACTAACATCCCTGCTCAAATAACTGCAAAGGTAGGATCTCATGACAGCCGCAAACCAAGAACCTCCTGTACCCAGAAGATATACCTGAAAAACAGACTTTTCCTAGAGAGGCCTTGATACTAGTGATACAGCTACATACTACAAAAACTCACAAAGATCAACACAGAAAACAAAACAAAACACTTTGAAAATAGAAAAAGTGACAAGATGCAGAAACAAAATGCAATCTCAGACCTCCAGCCCACCCAGAACAAGTCCAGGAGGCATTAACATTCCATTGGAACACACACACCTCAAATTTCTGAAATGATAGCAACTGAAGTAAAAGAACAGCTCCATGAGGCTATACAGAAAACTGGATCATAAATGATCTCTCAGGTAAGAAAAAGAAATGCCAACCATAATGAAGGGATAACTCCACATATCTAAAGACATACATTTAAAAAATAGAGGAGCAGATGAAAATGATGGAAACTTTGAATGAAAAATATAGGAAAGAAATAGAATACATGAAACAGATTAAAAGAGACATCCAGGAAATTAAAACTTCTATTGAGGGCTGCGGATTTAGTTCAGTGGCATAAGTGTCTACTGGTAAGTATGAGGTTGCGAGTTCAATTCTCCATACCAAAAAATACATAAGTAAAAAATAAAACTTCCATTGTAAGCTGGCAAAACTTTGTGAATAAAACTGAAGATAGACTTTCTGACCCTAAAGACAAGATCATGGCTAGCGATCACAAAAGGAAAGATTTTAAAAATAACAAGAGACCAGGAAATAATTCAACAGCTGAAGATGATAGAAAGAAAAACAATGTAACAATGACAGGTATCAATGAAAACAGAGACAACACATAATACTATTTGCAGAAATAAAAGCAAAAATTTCACAAGAATGGGAACAGAATATGACAAACAGATAAATGAAGCATATAAAATGCCACATAGCCCTAATCAAAATAAATCTATACCCAGACATATAATAATAAAGATCCCAGAAGTTCAGCACAAAAAGAGTATTATGGGTTGTTGGAGAAAAGAAAAAGATCACCTAGAAAGGAAAGCTCAGTAGAGTCATGGTACACTTATCAACATGAACCTCCAGGTCAAGAAGATCTTGGAGGAAAGTATTACAAGTCCTGAAGGAAAACAGCTCCCAACCCAGATTGATGTACTCTGGAAAAGTATCTTTCAAAATTAATGGAGAAATAAGATATGTCCATGAAAAAGAACTGAAGAAACTTATGATCACTAAACCAACTTTACAAAGACTAATGAACAATAATCTAGATAAAAATAAAAATGATCACAATTCCAACAACATCAAAAATAAGCCATGAGGTAGGGCAAGCAATTAAGCAAGGGGGAAAATCAAGGAAACAACAAGAAAATAACATGACAAAGATAAGACAATACATATCAGTTATAACCATCAATGTAAATGGCCTCAATTGACCAATCAAAAGAAATAGATTGGCAAAACAGATCAAGAAACAAGATCTAAGTGCCCTCACCATCCCACCACCCTCAGGGACCGCCCCACCTCCAGGACCTAGCATTGGTTTTTTTTTTTTGGCTCCCACTTATCCTCCCAGAACCTTGGACTGCAATGAATTAACCATGCTGGGTTGATGGGAGACTCAGTAACACCTCATTCAAAGAGAAGACCTCAGCAGGCTTCCATCAGTGTGGTGAGTTTGTCCCTAAAATAGAGGTCATCAGTGGGCAAACAGGAGCAGTAGTGAAGCTCTCCCCAGTTGTAGGACCCTGGCAAGCTTGGGAAGAGTGTAGGTGAGTCTCTCCTCCACACGGAGAACATAAAGAAGGTTGAGGAAGGTGCCAGTAAAGCCTTCCCCAACGTGGAAAAAATTAAAATGGCTTATGAGACACCTAGTGACACAGTAGGGTCCCAGTGAAGACAAAGACTATAGACAGGGAGATCCAGTGACCTGCAATAACCTGAAGACATAGTAACAGCAGGAACTAAGGGTTGACTAACATCAATCCTTCTAGGCTAGTCAACCTAGGAAAAATATAGGACTCACCCAATAGGCCCTACAGAAGGAATTCAAGTGAATGGCCCACCTCTTCATTGTGGTACCCAGCAAATGGACAAACATCAACCACAAAGTAGGACCCTAAGATATAAACTATTGACAGTTGAGACTAGTGGGATTGAAAGACCAAATCTTAGCCCAAAAGGTAAAAATGACAAAATGAAAAAGCAAAATGCTATCACAAACATCGAGTCTATCAGAAGCAAGTACAGGAGATATTGAAATAGAGAATTGTAAAAGTCATACAACAGAAATCTCTGAAAAGACAGCAAGTGAAATAAAGAAATAATTACATGAGACTATACATGAAATCAAATTAGAAAGAGTTTCTCATGTAAAGACAGAAATAGCAAACTTAGTAAAGGAGTTGTTCAGCATAGCTAGAGAACAAATAGATAAAAAAAAAGTACAGGAGCATGGGAAACTGATTAAAACCTTGAAGGAACGATATAGAAAATAAGCAGAATCCATGAAACAAATTTAAGGAGATAGCCAAGAAAAAAAAAATTCTACTGAAAGCTGGCAAAACCATTTACATGAAACTGAGGATAGAATCTCAGACATTGAGGACATTATTTCAGATCATGAAAGGGTAGAACTTTTAAAATAAAGCAGCATGTAATGATTAACCAACAGCTTTAAGATGGTGCCAAGAGAAACAATATAAGACTACTAGGCATCAATGAAGATGCAGGAGTCAATGTGAACAACATAGGTAAACTATTCACAGAAGGAATAGTAGCAAATTTCCCAAACATAGGGAAAAATATCTGATATGCAGATAAGTGAGGCATATAGAATGCCTAACAGTCAATATATATTTCTACATGCAGACATACAATAACTAGGATAGCAGACACACAACATAAAAACAAAATACTAAAAGCTGTTACAGAAAAGACAGAACTCATCTATCAAGGAAAGCCCATCAGAACCACAGCAGACTTTGCAGCACATACCCTTGAGTTAAGATGAGCTTGGAGTGAAGTATTTCAAGCTCTAAAAGAAAAGGACTTTCAACCAAACTGATGTACCCAGCAAAACTGTCTTTCAAATTTAATGGAGAAACAACATACTTCCATGACAAAGAACATTTGAAGAAATTCATGTCCACCAAACTACCCCTAAAAAGAGTACTGAAAGACATACTAGATAGAGATAAAAATGACCACAATCTCCAGAACAACTATAGAAAGAAACCACCAGGCAGGGCAAGCAATTAAACAAGATGGAAAAGCAGAAAACAAACAATAGGAACATAACATGACAAAATTGAGCCAGTACATATCAGTTATATCCATAAATGTAAATGGCCTCAATTCACCTAACAAAAGAAATAAGTTGACAGAATGGATTAAGAAACAGGATCTGGGAAGAAGTCAAGATGGCTAATCAGGGAGCAACAAAATACAAAACCTCCCAGGAAAAACAACTCATATGCTAGAATAAAACATCCTGGAGAGACCAAGACAGAGGGAGATGGATCCTCTTGACATAGGAAGAAATTAAAATCTAAAAAAGCTCATCAAACATGCTGGGACTACAACTGGAACAGCCAAAAATACAGGACACAGTGTTTTCACTGCAACCCGCCAAGATTGCACCAGCTTGAATCCCGCCGGCAGGAAGAGCTGCCCAAACTCGTTCCTGTCACCACTCACAGGAACCACAGCAGCACTGAAGTCAGGGGTTGATGAGCCAAATGGAGAACAGAGCCAGTGAAGGAAGCTTCATTAATCCACAGTCAGTGCCGGGAATGAGACCCCCCTCCACGGGAAGAGCATGACCAGATGGGCGACATGTTGGAATCGGGCAGGAGGAGCCTGAACTGGGAGCAACAGTGAATTCAGTTGGTTGCTTCCTCCCCAGAGGAGATTCACAGGATTTGCGAGATTGGGCCACGCCCCTGGCTGAGACCCAATGAGCCATCTCAAATGAAATCCCTGCACCTAGCACACACTAATCGGGTGAAGGTCCCTGAAGTTTGGCTGGCCCAGTGGGGAGGGGCAGGCAAGAGAGGGCAGAGTTCCCTTGCCAGTGTGCTTCAGAGGAACCGTGGCCAACAGGGAAGGGGGCTGGGACCTGCACTGTACACCTAGGTGGAGGAAGCCAGGATGATGACAGGAGAGAGAGGCAAGAGGAGGCCCACAGCCCAGAACCCTGAGAGCAATAATCCAGGAGAGGGTAAAACAAGGGAGACTGAGGGCAACATCACACATGGCTTCAATGGACATTAAGATATATCTTTGGGACCTTGTAGATGAGCTAAAACTGAAATATTAAGCAGGTAAAGCAAGATATGAGTAGAGTAATAAAAGAAATGCTCTCAGAAAGCATCTCTCAGGAAGATACAGACAGAAGAAGGGAGGAACAAAAAAAGGAGAAAAATATTCGATAAAGAATATAAGGAAAATATAGAATACATGAAGCAGATTCAGAGAGACTACCAGGAAATTTAAAACTTCATTGAAAGCTGGAAAAACTCCTTAAAAGAAACTAATAAGAGACTATCAAAACTTGAAGACAAGTTTGCAATGTGTGATCATGAAAGATCTCTTAAAAATAACAAGGAAACAGGCAGTAACAATACAAAGACTAGAAGATGACAAGAGAATCTACAGTTTAAGAATAAGAAATGTGAATGAAGAAGCAGGAATACAAACAGGTGAATTACAAAGGCTATTCACAGAAATAATTAAGGAAAACTTCCCAAGCATGAAAAAAGAAAATGACATTCAGTTATGCGAGGCATACAGAACTCCAGCCACCTACAACCAAAACAGATCTACACCCAGACATATAATAATCAAGATACCAGAAATTTAATATAAAAACAGAATATTAAAAGCCATCAGAGAAAAGAAACAGATTACCTACAAAGGTAAGACCATCAGAATCATGGCTGACTTCTAGACACAGATAATCAGATCAAGAGGAGCTTGGAGAAAAGTAGTCCAAGCCCTGAAAGAAAATAACCTCCAGCCCAGATTGATCTACACTGCAAAACTGTCACCAGAAATTAATGGAGATACAAGATGCTTCCATGACAAAAAGGAACTGGGGGAGCTTATGACCACCAATCCAACCCTACAGACAGTACTGAAGGACATTCTAGAGAGAGAAAAAAATACCAGGATTTTAGGAACAGTGGCAGAAAGGCTTCAATGAGTGGGGCAAGCAGTAGAATAAAAGAGAAAACAAGACAAAGGCAGAAAAAGAGCATAGCAGAAATGAGGCAGAGAAGGATGGCTAGAATCTCTAACATAGATGGCTTTGATACACTATATTGTTAATGGTGCACCAGGATTTAAAACCCACATTACTCACACTACTCTGCTTAGATGTAGTATATTCTATTCCAGTCATTCTACCTGTACTAGATCTGAGGGCACAGACAGAAATCCTGAAAATAACAGGATATAGTATGGTAATCATCCTTAATTTCCTATTAACTTAATCTATAGCTCTGTAAAACCTACACTATTTTACCATGACTGATCATAATCAAATCTGGTTTGTTAGATAGCTGTTTTGTATTGATAGATTTTATTCAAAGCTGTTATGATTGATAGTATCAAGTCTGAGAGTATAGGCAACTGCACTGAAGATGACAAGATCCACTAGAATATCCACTCTGGTTTGATTACTACCTGCCTTTGAACTTTTATACTGTCTACAATGTTTTATTTTTACTAATATTGTTATTTACTGCTTTACTCAATTATACTGCTATATTCAATTATGCCTGGTGATATAGACATTATATTGAAGATAATAAGAAACAACACAGTAATCATGGTAGATCACCTTGTACTGTGGTTTTATACGACATTTTAGTTTCATGTTTTTATAGGAATTTGTTTTGTTTTGTCTTGCTATGTTTTGTTTTTCCTTCTAATACAGAAAGGATAGAAATACATGTAGAGGCTCTTGCATGCATAGCTGTTTACTGTCTCACTGTTTGAATATCTACTTTGTATGCTTTGATTTTGTAACTTGAACCAACTATTTCTAAGAGGACAATATGTAATTTATCAACTAGTGATTTCTTATTATCTTTTTTTTGAAATTCTGTGTTATCTCTACCCTTTACATGCTTTTGCTTCTGTTAAAATAAAAGAAAAAGAAAAAAAAGAAACAGAGTCCCACAATATGCTGTATACAAGAAACACAACTGACCCAAAAGGAAACTCATACATTAAAAGTCAAAGGATGGAAAACAGTATTCCATGCAACTAGAACCCAGAACAAAGCAGGGGTAGCTATTCTGTTTGCAGACAATGTGAAATTCAAACCTAAAATGATTAAAAGACATAAAGAAAGTCACAACATGTTAGTGGGAAAATTCAACAGAAAAAAACTAACAATTATATATGCACCAAATACAGGAGCACCGAATTATATAAGACAAATACTAATAGATGTGAAAAACTAAACAAACAAGAATACAAATGAAACAAGGGACCTTAATACCCCACTGTCACACAGAGATAGATCAACTAGACAAAAAGTCAGCAAAAAAAATATTAGAACTGAAGCATACCTGTGAGCAAATGGACTTATTAGATGTTTACAGAATGTTCAACCGAACCACATCAGAATATACATTCTTCTCAGCTATACATGGGACATTCTCCAAAACAGGCCATATAATAACTCATAAACAGAATGGGCACAAATAAACAACCTAATGCTTCATCTCAGGCTTCTAGAAAAAGAAGAGCACGTTAAACCCAAAGCTCATAGAAGAGAGGAAATTTTAAAGATTAGAGCAGAAATCAATGCAATTGAAACTGAAAAAAAATGCAAAGAATTAATGAATTGAAAAGCTGGTTTTTTGAGAGAATAAACAAAACTGACAAACTCCTACCTAACCTTATCAAGAGAAAGAAAGAAGAAACCCAATTCACGCAATAAGGACTGAAAAGTGGGAAATTACTACAAATTCCATGGAAATGCAAAAGATCATGAAAACCTACTTTGAAAATCTCTACTCATATAGAGTAGAAAACATAGAAGAAATGGACAGATTTCTGGAAATATATGAGCTACCAAAGCTCAACAAAGAAGATATAGCAATTTTGAATAACCTAATATCAGTTATTCAAATTGAAAACATAATTAAAGCTTACCAAAAAGAAAAGCCCAGATCCTGATGGATTCACAACTGATTTCTACAAGTAATTTAGAGAAGATTTGATGTCAATACTACTTAAACTCTTCAATGAAACTGAAAAGGAAGCAATCCTCTCTAATGCATTCCTAGAGGAAAGTATTACTCTGATACCAAAACCAGAGAAAGATCCAACCAAAAAAAGAGAACTATAGGCCAATCTCACTAATGAACATTGATGCAAAGATTCTCAACAAAATACTGGCAAATAGAATGCAGCAAATCATCAAGAAGTTTATACATCATGACCAAGTGGGATTCATTCTAGGAATGCAGGGATGGTTTAACATATGCAAATCAATAAATGTAATATACCACATCAAAAGAGCCAAAAACAAAAACCACATGGTCATCTCCATAGATGCAGAAAAAGCCTTCGACAAAGTCCAACACATGATAAAAACCCTTCATGATAAAAACCCTTCAGAAACTCGGAATACACAGCACCTACCTCAACCTTATAAAGGTCATCTATAACAAACCAACAGCCAACAATATACTAAGCAGACAAAAACTGAAAGCTTTCACTTTAAAATCAGGAACATGACAAGAATGTCCACTATCACCACTGCTTTTCAACATAGTGCTGGAAACACTAGCCAGGGCAATCAGACAAGAGAGAGAAATAAAACAAATAAAGATAGGAAAGGAAGAAGTTAAATAATCACTATTTGCAGATGACAGGATACTCTATATAGAAGACTCAAAAAACTCCATTAAAAGACTACTAGAGGTAATAAAAAGTTCAGCAATTTAGCTGGATACAATCTCAATGCTCAAAAATCAATACCACTCCTGTACACAAATTCACTGAGAGAGAAATTATGGAAATATTGCCCTTTACAATAACATTTAAAAAAATGAAATACTTAGGAATCAACATAAATAAAAATGTAAAAGACCTATATGCTGAAAATTATACTACACTGAAATGGAGATTGAAGAGGATATTAGAAAATGGAAGGATATTCCTTGCTCTTGGTTAGGAAGAACCAACATTGTGAAAATGGCCATACTCCCAAAACTGTTGTACAGATTTAACACAATCCCAATCAAAATACCATTTTGACATACCTCACAGATATAGAGAAAACACTACTAAAATTCATATGGAAACAGAAGAAACCTAGAATAGCAAAGGCAATTCTAGGCAACAAAAGCAAGGCAGGAGGCATCTCAATTCCTGACTTGAAACAGTACTATAAAGCCACAGTGATAAAATCAGCTTGGTACTGGCAAAGAAATAGACCTTAGGATCAATGGATCAGATTAGAAGATTCAGGCACAACTACAAAGACACTCAGCCACCTGATATTTGACAAAGGGGCTAAGTATGTCCACTGGAAGAAGGATAGTCTCTTTAATAAATGGTGTTGGAAAAATTGGCTCTCTACATGCCGAAGACTGAAACTAGATCCAAGCCTATCACCATGCACAAAACTAAAGTCTAAATGGATCAAAGACCTCCATATTAAACAGAAACACTAGATCTACTGGAAGACAAGGTAGGTAGAAGTCTTGGAGACATAGGGGTAGGCAGAGAATTCATGAACAAAATGCAAACTGCAGTGGAAACACTTCAAAGAATCAACAAATGGGATCTCATAGTATTGAAAAGTTTCTGCACTTCAAAGGAAATCACCAACAGAGTGAAAAGAAAACCCACAGAATGGGAAAGAATTTTAGCCAGCAACCCCTCAGACAAAGGACTTGTTTCTAGAACATATAAAGAACTGAAAAACATCAAACTCCCCAAATTCAAAGATCCTCTCCAAAAATGGGCATCTGAGATGAACACACAGTTCTCAGAGAAAGATATACAAATGGCAAATAAATACATGAAGAGATGTTCACCATCACTGGTCATTCGAGAAATGCAAATTAAAAAACATTGAGATTCCACCTTACTCCGGAAAGAATAGCTGCCATCATGAAATCAACTGATAACAAATGTTGGTGAGGCTGTGGGGAAAAAGGAAAACTGCTCCACTGTTGGTGGGAATATAGACTGGTGCAACCATTATGGAAATCCATATGGAGAATTCTCAGAAGACTAGGATTGGAAGCCCCATTCAATCCAGCTATTCCCCTCCTGGGTATTTTCCCCAAAGAACTGAAAAGTTCATATCACAGTGATATATGTGCACCCATGTTCATAGCTGCACAGTTTGTGATAGCTAAATCCTGGAAACAATCAAGATACCCAGCTACTGCAGAGTGGATGAAAAAGACTTGGCATTTTTATACAATGGAATATTACTCAGCTATAAAAAAGGATGATATGAGGCCTTCATAGGTAAATGGAGACAACTTGAGACTATCCTCATTAGTGAAATAAATAAGAATCATATTTATAAATATCATATTCTGTCTCTGGTGTAAAAAATAAAGAAGAACTTTTAATGTAATAAAACAAAATGTGTAATTGCTATTGTAAAAAAGAGAGGAAAAGAAAGTACTCTAAGTGATATAACTGCATGTATGTTTGAGTGTGTAAAATAGATGACCATATTGCTGAATCTTTGTTGGATCTTTGAGCAGAACTGTTTGTGGTCTGACTGAATGTTTACTATGTACCCTTAACTTTGTAAATTGAACAACTACATCCAGGATGACAGTATGTAATTTATAAATTACTGATTTCTTAATGGGGCTTTTTCTCATTTTCCTTTTTCTTTCTTTCTTTTAGAATTTTGTACTGTTTCTACCCTTTTTTCTGTTTTGCTTTTTTTCTTCTCTTTAAATAAAATTTTTAAAATGTACAATTGCTATTGTAAAAAAAAGAGGAAATAGGAAGTGCTATAAAATATATAGCTGCATTAGGTGTGTGGGATTGATAACATATTTCTAGGTTCTTGTTGGATTGTTGAACAGATTTGTTTGCACTGTCACTGCTTGAGTGTCCCCTTTGTGTGCTTTAATTTTGTAACTTGAATAACTATTTTAAAAGAACAATATGTAATGTATCAACTAGTGATTTCTTACTGTTTATCTTCTCTTCTTGAAATTCTGTAATATTTCCACGTTTTTTCTGTTTTTTTTCTCTTTAAATAATAAAAATCACATGATATCTCAATAGATGCAGAAAAAGCTTTTGATAAAGTCCAATACTCATTCATGATTTAAAAAAAAAACCTACAGAAAATTGGAATAGAATGTCTTTACATAAATCTGATAAAACCCATCTATAACAAACCAACAGCCAACATTATAATAAATGGATAATAATTGAAAGATTCCACTCTAAAAATCAGGAATAAGACAAGGATGTCCACTATTGCCACTCCTATTTAATATAGTTCTGGAAACATTAGCAAGGGCAATTAGACAAGAGACACAAATAAAAAGAATAAGGACAGAAAAAGAAGGAGTTAAATTATCATTATCTGCAGATGACATAATACACTATATAGAAGATCCCAAAACTTCACAAAATGATTTCTACATTTAATAAACAAATTCAGTACCATATCTGGATACAAAGTCAACATTCAAAT
This sequence comes from Hydrochoerus hydrochaeris, assembly GCA_004027455.1. NCBI lineage: Eukaryota > Metazoa > Chordata > Mammalia > Rodentia > Hydrochaeridae > Hydrochoerus > Hydrochoerus hydrochaeris. The sequence goes on along the minus strand of PVLA01006722.1, from coordinate 82,866 downwards.
ATCAATAGCCTTCCTGTATACAAACAAAAAAGCCACTGAGAGAGAATTTAGGGAAACAACACTTTTCACAATATCATTCAAATAATGAAATACCTAAGAATTAATCTAACAAAGAATGTAAAAGACCCCTACAATGAAAATGACAGTACTCTGTAAAATAAGATTGAAGAGTATATCAGAAAATTAAAACAGATCCCTTGCTCATGGATAGGAAGAACCAACATGGCGAAAATGGCCATAATCTCAAAATTATTATACAGATTTAATGCAATCCTAATCAAAATACCATTAGCATACCTCACAGATCTAGAGACATAATTCCTAAAATTCATTTGGGAAAAAAAAAGAGACATAGAATAGAAAGGCAATCCAGGACCACAAAGGAGAGGCAGTAGGCATCATAATCCCTGACTTGAAATTATACTACAAAACTATTGGGATAAAATCAGCATAGTACTGGGGGAAAAAACAGACCTGAGGATCAGTGGAACAGATTAGAAGATACATACACACGTTAAAATACAGTCAGCTACTTTATCTTTGACAAAGGGGCCAAACATGTTCACTGGAAGAAAGATAGCTTCTTTAATAAATGGTATCACAAAAACTGGCTTTTCACATGCTGAAGACTAAAACTGATCCATGCATATCACCATGCACTAAACTAAAGTCAAAATGGATCAAATATATAAATATTAAAACAGAATCTCTAAATCTACTGAAAGAGAAAGTAGGTAAAAATCTTGAAGACATAGGGCAACACAAAGATCAAACTGCTCGAGAAGTACTTCAAAGAATCAGTAAGTAGGATCTTATCTTACTAAAATGTTTTTGCACATCAAAATAAATCACCAATGGAGTGAAAAGACAACCCACAGAGTGGGAACAAATTTAGCCAACTATTCCTCAGACAAAGGAATTCTACCTAGAACATATAAAGATTTGAAAAATAATCAGGCTCCCAAATTCAAAGACTCAATCCAAAAATGGGCATCTGAGATGAACACACATTTTTCAGATGAAGAAATACAAATGTGAAGATAACAATACACAATATATTAACCACTGTTAATCTCTTATTATGTTGTTTTGAAATTCTGTATCTTTTTTTTGTTTTTTCATTTTAAAATTTAAAAAGAAATACAAATGGCAAATATATGAAAATATGTTCAACATTATTGGTGATTCCAGAAATGCAAATTAAAACAATACTGAGATTCTATCTCACCCCATAAATTATGGCTATCATCAAGAAATCAACCTATAACACATGCTGGCGGGGTTGTGGAGAAAAAAAGAGCTCTTCTACCCTGTTGGGGGCAGTTTAGACTGGTACAACCACAGTGGAAATCAGAATGAAGATTCCTCAAAAAGAAGGATTAGAGTCCCATTCAATCCAGCTATTCCCCTTCTGGGTATTTTCCCAGAAGAATTAAAAACATTGTACCACAGCAATACGTGTGCACCCATTTTTATAGCAGCACAATTTGTAATAGCTGAATCTTGGGGAAAAAACCAGGTACCCATCAACAAAGGAGTAGATAAAAAAGATGTGTTTTTTTTTAATATAATGGAGTACTACTCAGCTATGAAGGAAGATATACTCGAGACTTGAGACCATATTTATAAGTGAAACAAATCAGACTCATATGTGTAAACACCGTATCATCTCCCTAGTGAAAGAAACTGAAAGAGTAAAGAAGATTGAAAGTGTACAATAGATATTGTGAAAGGGAAAGGAATTGCTCAGAGGAAATGAACAGCTGGCATGGGGGAAAGGAGAAAAAAGAAAAGGAAAAAGTTATAAGTATATATAAAGATATAAATAGAAATAAAAAAGATATTATATATACAAGATAGCTAAGATAATTGTACTACTAATTCTATTAGCTCAAGGAAAGGAACAGTTAGTGCTCATATTCTTTGATTAATGTTGCATGCCTATATCTGATAATCCGAGCAACTCTTTAGAAGATAACAATATGCAATAATATAACAAACCATTGTTAAAGTCCTGTTATCTTGTCTTGAAATCATAGATTACTGCTGCTTTAGGGTTTTTGTTGTTGTTTCTTTTTTGTTATTTTTTCTTTTTTCTCTTTAAAATAAATAAATAAGATCCAAAATGTACAACAGAAATTGTGAAATGGGAAGACACTGCTTAAAAGAAAAGAACAAATGGGATGGGGAGGGAATGGAAAAGAAAATATATATAAATATATAGATATATATATGTATACATATGCAAGGTAGCTAAGATAATTATACTACTAATTTCTATTAGTTCATTAAAAAGAAAGCTTTGTACTTACATAGTTTGATCAATTTTTATGCCTATATCTTGTAATCTGAGCAACTACTTTGAAGATAACAATATACAATGTTAATCTCCTATTATCTTGTTTTGTTTTTTTCTCCTTTAAATAAAAAAAAAAAGATTTATTATAAACCAGGCATGGTGGTACATGCCCATAGTCCCAGGACTCTGGGAGGCTGAAACTAGAGAAATTTCAAGTTTGAGTCCAGACTGGGAAACTTGAGTGAATTAGCATGATCCTGTCTCAAAATAAAAAATTAAGAAGGGCTGAGGATATAGCTCAGGGTAAAGGTCCTGAGTTAAATCCCCAGTACCCTCACAATTATAAAATAAAAAAGTAGTATAATCAAGATAGCGATGGTTTTGGTGAAAGAATAGAAAGATCAATGGAAGAAACAAAAGAACTCAGAAATAGAGCCATACAGTCAATAGATCTTCGACAAAAAAGCAAAAGCCATTCAGTGGAGAGCTAATAGTCCTTTTCCTTCATTTTGCTTTTGGCAGTGGTACATCAACACCATGAAATACTACTTAGTAATAAAAAGGAGCAAATTATTGTTATACACAGCAAACGAGATGAACCTGCAGAGAATTATGCTTGGCAAAAAAACCCAATCCAACAAGCTAACATACTTAATGATTCCAGGTATATAATATTCTCAAAATGACAAAATTATATTGTATTATAGAACAGACTATCAGTTGCTAGGAAGTAGGGGGGGGAGGGAAGTGTTCCTGGCTATTAAAGGCTAACATGAGATATCCATGTGGTGATGGAAATGAAATGCTCTATATATTAATATCCTGATCATGATCTTGCTCCAAGGTTTTACAACATGTTACCATTAAAGGAAATGGGGTAAACCTTACATTGCATTTGAATTTATAATTATGTCAAAAATCAAAGCATACTAAGAAAAATGAGTGAAAAAACAAATAGATAAAAGTAAGCTCCTCCTTCTTACCTCAAATGATCTGCCAGGTTCTCCTGGAATCCGGGTAGGGAAACTCTGGAGTGATTTCCCATTAGCTGGCATGTTTACCCTAGGCCTCAGCCTCCCTTTCAAAGCTGGAGAGGGGTCTGTATGCAGAAGATTCTGCAGCTTCCAGTAAGGCCTAAGGCTCAATGTTTCCACAGACTCCCAAGAAATCCTAAAAGGGCAGTATCCATGTTATAAATATCATTCTGAATTCACCCCACAAAGTTCAAGCAGCCCTACTTTACTACTTAGGGTAAAGTATAGAAATGATCATGGTATCTGGAGTTGAATTAATGAGGTGGCAGTTCATTACTCTTGGGTCAAGCCAGTGTACCTAAATCTCTCTATGCCAGATTTAGGTTTGGAAAGAGGGTGGGATGGGCAGTGAATGGTGAAGTTCCTTGGGGAGAGCAAGGATTTGTCCCTGGCCTGATGGGTGACACTGAAGGCAGAAAATCAAGTAATCTGAATGAAAAGAAATGGATAGTCTCTTCTGTCATATTTTGCTATTTTTTTCATTTTAAGGTGTAAAATCCTTCTTAAATTCTTCTACAAGGATGATTTTAGCCTCTTCTTTCTATATGATGATTTCACATTAATACTATTCTTTATTATATCAACAAATTAGGGAAGAAATATGCTATTAATTTATACCAAAAAAGCATCTAACACAATACACCAGTCATTTTTTTTCAATAGCCATTATTAATAGAAGTGCACGAAAATTAGGGAAGAAGAAAATAACTTAAATGTCCTAAAATTCATTCATGAACCATAGCCATGCCCATTAGTAAAATGACAGATCTATTGCCACTGAAATTAGCAAAAAGGGCTGGGGGTGTAAGCTCAGTGGTAGAGTGCATGTTTAACATCTCAGACCCCAGGTCCATCCCTAGCATCACAAAAAAAAGTAAAAACACAAGGATGTCCAGTATAACTCAAAATTGTTTTTGTGAGCTCTCAATGAAATAATCAGAGTAAATATTGGGAAAAAAGGAAAATGTAGCTTTTTGCAAGTGATAAGATTTTGGACATAGAACTACCAGATGCTGGTATTTTTTTTTTCTTCAGATATTGTTTACTAAAATTCTTAAGGTACTATAATAAGGGGCTGGATACAAGATAAAATTCTAAGAGCAGATAGTTTTTCCCTATAAAAGCAATGAGCAAATGGAAATGGAAAAAAATCCACTAATAATTATAGCAAAATTTAAAATATGCAAGAATATAGACTGTACTTGTTAAAGTAGCTTTACTTAAATGGGCCACAATGATGTACTTCTGTAATCCCAGCAGTTGGGAGGCTGAGGCAAGAAAATCACAAGTCCATTTACTAAGGCACTGTCTCAAAACAAAAAAGAAGAAAGGGCTAGGGATGTACCTTAGAGTGAAGGCCCTGAGTTAATACCCAGTACCACAAATAAAATAAAAATAAAAGGGCTGGGGATTGTAGCTCAGTAGTACAGGGCCCCTGAAGTTGATCCTCACTAAGGCACACGCGCGCAAGCGCGCGCACACACGCACACAAACAGGAGGTGGGCTTATACAACTGGAAAAGTTTTTAAAATTATAGGTGTGAGCCTGGCATGGTAGTGTATGCTTGTAATCCCAGCACTCAGGAGGCTGAAGCAGTAGGATTGCCACAAATTTGAGACCAGCCTGGGCTACATAGTAAGTTCAAGGCCAGCCTGTGGTACATAGCAAGACCTTGTCTAAAAAAAAACAATTACAGATGTGGTGGCATATATCTATAATCCCAGCACTCTAGAGACTAAGGCAGAAATATTGTCCCAAATTCGAGGCCAGCCTAGTCTACATACTGAGTGCAAGGCCAGTCTGGACTGTATAGTAAGACCCCCCCCAAAAAAAATTTTTTTGGACAAATATAAAATAGTTACACAGACAAATGATATACCTGGATAAGTTTGTTCGTTTGTTTGCTTCTTTCTTTTTAAATGCCAATGCACATCCAGGTGTGGGGGGGACACCTACATTCCCAGTTATTCAGGAGGCTGAGGCATAAAAACAAACAAAAAAACCCTTACGTTCTTAAATTTTTTTAACAAAGAAAGGCTGAATGAATTAACATCCTATTTAGGAAGTTAGAAAAAAGATAACCAATACACTTAAGAGTGGAAATTAAGGAAAATAAAAAACAACAACGCATTAGAGAGCATGAACAAGGATAAAAGTTGGTTCTTTGGAACAAATAATAAAATAAACAAGCTCAGAGGATAATGACTAATGAAAAATCTAAACACCCAGTCAAGGCTTGACAAGTTGCTGCCACGAAGCTAAATCTGACTCCTTCAGAGGTTGCCACACCTGTCCATGACAGTCTCTCATTCACTGGATTCTTTAATTCACCATCAACTGACACCCTAAACTACCAGGATATCATCCCCCAAAACCAACAAACCCGCCACCTATAAATTACCTGAGCAAATGTCAGGACAGAAACCCTCTTGACTAAGCTTTAGCACCGCGGACCTACAAGACTTAAATGGCCCCTGAGGACCATTTCCGTTTCCTGTCCTAGCCCCCTGACGAGAAACCTTCGAGTTGATGTTAGTTTTGCATACAATTACAACCACAGAGGTTACGGTATACTCACACTGAAGAAGGTGCTGTTACGGATCGGCAGAGACTTTAACGGGGAATGGCGTCCTCAGAAAAACATGGCCGCTCCCTTGGCTTTACTCTGAAAGCCGCCATCATAGCGCTCATTCCGTACATCGGGGTGTTCCACAAAAGAAAGGGACAAAGGGGTGTCCACCGATAGAAACCTTCTAAAAGCAAGCGTCCAGGAAAATCTGGTCTTTGGAACTGGATTCTATACACCTGGGTAACGTTATTGAAACAAAAAAATCCCCTCTTATTTTGAGGCACAAGGAAGTATGTCCTGGTCTCCTAAGAGATGCATTCAGCTAGATGTGAAAGAGAATGGTACAATCTTCTCTTAGGCCAGACCCGTGGAATGAGGTGGAGAAGTCCGGTTAATGCCGTACACCCTCCTGGGCTATACCACTGGAGTCTGACCGTAATATTCGCGCCCGGTAGAGCCTGCAAACCGTTTCTCAGAAAGCTAAGACCCTGCACTCACCAGAGCCAAATGTGTTATATACAAAAACACTTCACAGCCTTTAAGGAGGGTACAAGTCGGTGGCAACTAGGAGAAATGCAAGAAAGGGGACAGACCTAGGCAGAAAGGTGCTTTGTAACAGCAATTCACTGGACACCTGTTTGTCTCAAAGATAAAGAATTGGTTAGTGGTGGAGGCGGGGGCAGTAAGCCCAGTTATGGTGAGGTCAGTAATGGAGAGTGCCTGAGTGAAGGACAAGGGTGGGCAGTGATGGACAGTCTGTGGGGTAAGGGATCTGATCGGAGACCAGGTCACTGTTTGATAAAGATTTATTATTTTCTGGGTTATTACTTCATACTATAAAGTACTTCCTATTGAAATATGACTATCTTTTCCTTTATAGAGAACACTGTGGTCAGGTAGCCTGTCTCCACATTTATAGAAATATCATTCTAAATGTCTTTTTAATGTTTGACATTAACTTTTGAAAGATTTCTTTCATCTGTACAGTATCTGGAGGTTATTGGGCATTTTACTGTGTATGGGGTGCCTGCCTTTTAAAAATGGTGCATTTGTAATATTTGCTCCTCTATTTTCTGTCTTTGGTTTCTTTTACTACCACTAGCTATTTCTTTAGGACATGTTAGGATCTGACAGCAACCAACTTCATGTTTTTTCCTAATTTTCTTACATAACTTCTGTGTTCCTACCATGATATGATGCTGGCCATTGGCTTGAAATTAAAATCTCAGCCTGTAATCTCAGCACTTGATTGGCAACAGGATCACTGTGAATTTGAGGCCAGTCTGGGATACATAGTGAGATTTTGTCTTGAAAAAAAACTGAATATTTATTTTTTTAAAAAGAAGAAAATAAAATAATAAAACAATTTCAAAACAGGCTGGAAGGAGAGTAACAATAATGAATACATTGTGTATTGTTACCTTCATAGTAGTTATTCAGAGCACAAGATATAGGCATGAAATATTGTCCAAACAATATTAGCACAAACCTTTTCTTCAGTGAACTAAAAGAAACTATATATAATAGTTAAGATAGTTATATATAGATATATATTATTTTATATTGTTCCTTTTCCCATTTCCCCCATCACAGTTTCTCTTTCCTTTTTCCAGGGTAACCATATTCCTGAACTGGGTCACCACCAAAAAGATGTGGCTGTTGAAGGCTGTGCAGACCACCTGCATGGGAACCCACAGAACTTCACCTCTTCCTTCAATACCACCAATTGTTTGCTTTCCATGATCCTACTCTTAAGTGGCAGCACTCTGAACTATTTTTCCTGTGTAATCTAAGGATATATAGTGGTGAGCAACTTGATATTATATAAATATCCCTTTCTTCATAATGATTCCATTTACTTTTTCCTTTTATACATATTAGTATGAACTCATGTTTTTCTTCTTTTATTTGATAGGTTATAATGTCGACTTATTTTGATATTTTAAATTAAAAAATAATTATAGATTCACATCCCATAGTAACAAACATTGTACAGGGAGGTCTTGTATGCTGTTTCCTTGATTCCTGAAATGATAACATCTGGCCTAACTGAATAGTACAATAGCAAAGCCAGGAAATTTACATGAGTCCAATCTACACAGCTTATTCAGATTTCACCAAATACGGTATAAGAGATTCTGGGAATGGCAGAGCTTTTATATCTAAGACCCTGACTTCTATGAACTGGAGCTATGTATTGTGTCTGTATCAGGAGGTATGCAGAGAAGTGCAAGGAATAGCTGAGGCAAAAGGCACAACAGGGAGCAATGCGTTGTGAAAATAGAACAAAGACATTCTAAACAGTAAATCTTTGTATAATGAGAGAATGGGCAATAACTGCCAATCTCTAAGGTTGGCAGTTGTTGCCCTGGAAATCTGTGAGATTTAGTGTCCCCAGCTGTGGTACTTCCTTGCCTTCAGAGACGTCACACTGTCTCAGGACACTTCAAGGTCCTACTATGATCTTTGTCATGCAGAGCTCTGTTTCCGCATGCCAGCCACTACCTAATCAGGAAAGTCACTTAGGCCTGTGGAGGAGAGTCATCATTTCCACATTTTTATAGGGACAAATGGATCACGTACTGCCAGGCTGTGAAGACAAAAACTGCCAAAAAACCACCATTTACATGCTAAGATCTCTAACAAAACTGTGGATTCCAGTCCTTCAAGATTATATACCAGGGGCCTTGGATTTAGCTCAGTGGCTTAAATGCCTGCCTGGCAAGCACAAGGTCATGAGTTTGATCCCCAGTACCAAAAAAAAAAAAAGATTATATACTAAGGGCACAATGTAGGGTTCTGTGCATGAAGAACCACGAAATGAAATAGCAATTCCAATTACCCTTCATATTGGGGAGTATGACATGAATGGCTATCCAGATGCTCTTGCCATACAAAAGAATATATTGGCTGTTTAAAGTCTACTGGGACTTAATGGACTCAGATCAAATCTGAGATGCTGTGGTTGCCACCTCTTTTCACATTTATAAAGACAGAATCTTGGACATTATTGTACTGTCAGAGATATACAAAGAATGTCTTTGCCATTGATACACCAAAAAATAACTTTGAAGTAGATGCCTATTTTGGGAAAGTCGTTGTTTTTAGTGGTCTGTGTTCCAATGACTGTCCTTGTAAAATAACACCTTTCAGAGTGAATCGGTCTGGACCTTATATCCTGTATACTCCAGTAGATTCAAATGGGCATCTGAAGAATGGCTCAGCTGTACAACTGAACCATCCAGCACATTTAGCTCGCCAGCTACCATACAAAAGACTTGGTTTAGGTCGAAGTGCGAATTTTGTTGACCATATTTATGTTGCATTCCCCATACACCGGGAGAGAATTCTTTTTTTTTTTTTTGTCTTTTTGAGATAGGGTCTCGCTATGCAGTTCACACTGGCCTTGAGCTCACTTTGTAGCTCACACTGGTCTCAAACTCCAGTCCTGCCTCAGCCTTCTGAGTGTAGGGATTACAGGCATGAGCCACCATGCCTGGCTGGGAGAGAATTCTATACAAAAACAAGGCTGAACTGCAGTTTTTCCAAATTCACAGCTAATTGGCATTCCATACCCCCACAGTACCCCTTGAAGCTGGAGTGCCAACGATATCCTCCACTGAGTAACACTGATCTTCTTACTACTATTGCTCTCATCAGTGCCTGTTTTCATCTTGGCAGTAATTGACATCCTACACTGGCAGAAAAAGAAAAAAGATGCACAGAAAAATAACAAGAAGCCCATCCATTTCATTTTGATGCTATGTGAGTTGCCTTTAATATTACCTATTGGAATGACTATTCGCATGATTAGTAGAAATAACCAAATTCTGGCTTATCAAAGAAAATAGGGAACTTTGGATGCTACTTATAAATGGTGCACCCCTTGGTAATTATTGGAAAGTATTAAGATGAATATGGTCTGAATGTCTCACAAGGTCTTTTCCAAAGCAGTTTGTAACAACAATTTGTGTGCATTCCTTCATAATTCTGTGCATTTTTCTCCATTGGTGTAATGTGTTGCATGTACTCTGACACCCATGTATTTATAATCTTATTAGAATAATGATAATGGAAAAAGATGTGAAAATGAGCAGGATTCTTTTGTTCCACTTGAATTGGTCTTGTTTCTTATTCTGACGATGAAATAACACTTTTGCAAATGTGTAAGAGAAAAGTTTTTTGGCACGTGCCTTTATTACAGTAGTTCAGGGGTCTAATGCATGGCATATGCTACAGGGATTGAGCACTCAGGTATTGGAATCACAGTAAGGCAAACTTGCCTTAAAGTCTTGGTTTCACAATGTACAAATTATTGTTTGAATTTGAGTGTTGCTTCACCTCTGTACATATCAGTTTTGTTTACACAATGGGGTTTCTATACCTACTTACCTGAGTTCTTGTAAACATTAAATGAGGTGATTTTTGTAAAGTGTTTAGCTTCGTTCTTAGCATGGAATAGGTGCCCAATAAGTAGTAGTTGTCATTACTACTTTTCAGGTGATTTTATTATATTTCTGCAATTAAATATCAATATATGTAAAGTTAGTAGAATTTTATTTTTAGGTATAAGAAAATATGATATCTTTCTATGTATGTATATATGTATGTATGTTGGTATCAGGAATCTAACTCAGAACCTCATGCTTGCCAGGCACATGCTGTGCTGCTTGCTGAGCTATATCCCCGGTCGAGCGTTTGCTTTTTAAAAAAGAAGCTGCTGTAAGCAGCATGTGGGAATACAAATCTTCACCCACATTTCTGTTTTGAAAGGCTTGCAAGAATGTGTCATTTGCATCTAAACTTCAATACAAATTTTATATCATGAACTTCACATTGCTAAAATTTATTTCGAGAAGATTTAAATATAAGATTGAGAAACCAGTTTATATATCAAGGCTAACAACTTGTAATATGCAAATAAACAAGTGGTAGCTATAAAACAGAAACATTTATGTGAAAATAATAGTTTGTTCATGTTATTTTTTGCTTTACAGTTCACTGAGAGTAGCATGGGTTTAATTATTTACTTTGCACCTAAGCATGTTAATATGCCTTCTTAATACATACTATTCCTTACTGAAAAACACTCTCCCACCACTGTCCCTCTGACTCTTCATGTCTCTCTCAGGTGGGTGGATAGCAGCAGCCCTGCCCTTGGTCCTGCCCCTGGGAAATGCCTACCCACCTCCCTAAAGCAGCCAAGTCCTGCTTCTGGAGGGCCAGGTGGGTCGCGTGCAAAAATCCTCTCAGAGCCCATGAGGAGTCTGCACATTTGTGCAACCCACAATGAGCAAAGGAAGGTGAAGAAGACCTTAGGCAGAAGAGGGCCATGGGACAACTCACCTGGACACCTGCTGGTTTCAGTGATGGCAAAATGAGTTAGTGGCGGGGACTGGGCTGCAAGGCAAGTTGCAAGGATCTGCTGGGTGGGGAATGGAGATCATGTGGTGAGGGTGAGGGATGAAGGACAAGGGACCAGGGCTGAGGGTGATGGTAGGGAGTCTGTGGGGTGAGGGATCACATTAGGGCTTCAGGTCGCTGTTGGATGCTTTTGTTTTGTGTCCTGGCATCTTTGCCCTGTTACAAGGTACTTTTCCTGTTGAAATAACTGCCACTTCCTTTATAGAGAATAACATGGTTAGAACACTTGTCCCCAAATTTCTAAAATAGCCAAATACAATCCTTTTTTTCTGAAATTAACGTTTTCAGGTTTTCATAGGTACAGCAGCTCGAGTTTACTGAGTATCTGTAGGTCTGCAGGGACATGTCTCTTTTCACACAAAGTTACATGTTACTTTGCTTTCTACCGTTTGCTCCTCTAGTTCTGATCTCTAAATTTTTAACTAACATTGGCTCTCTCTTTTGGCAGGTATTATGTTCTGACAGGAGCCAACCTGGACTTTTTACTAAATTTAAGATATGGATTGGATATGCCTAACCATTCATATGAGGCTGGCCCTTGGTTTGAGGTAAACATTTCAAGTAGTTAATGAAACACCCAGCCAGGGCATAGTGACACATACCTACCCTGCCAGCATTTGAGAGGCTGACCTTGAGGGATGCAAGTTCCAACCAGTGGGGCAGTTTAGTGACCCTGCCTCAGAATAAGAAATTTACTAAAAAGTGACTAGGGATGTAGCTCAGTGTGTAGGTGGTGTCTTTAGCCTCCAATACTTCAAAAGAATGTATGTGTGTGTGTGTGTGTGTGTGTGTGAGAGAGAGAGAGAGAGAGAGAGAGAGAGAGAGAGAGATCTCAATTGTTTGTTTTTTGGCCAATGGTAGTTTGGTTTGATTTTGCTTCTGGATTTCTGATTGCTTTAACTCCATTGTTTGAAAGTCTCTGTCTTCCAGTGAATTGCCTTTGTACCTTTGTAAAAAATCAAGTGAGAGGCTGGCAGTGTGTAGTTTAGAAGTACCACATGTTCTTAGGATTCCTAAAGACCTAAATTCAATCCCCAGAACCACAAAAAAAGAATCTATGGAGGATTTTCCTGTACATATTCATACAAACACTAAACAACCTGTAGTCTTAAGTTACCATGTAATTTGTAAACATATGAGTAAATAATAAACAGTGTTTCATTATTTTGCATCTTTCTTAACAGTGTTTTATTTCATACAGCCTCACATGTTTCACTTTTTCTCCCTCTTTTTTCCTTTTGTTGAGTCACTGTCTTACTAGATAGCCCAGGCTTGCCCTTGAAATTGCAGTCCACTTGCCTCAGCCTTCCTCACTCATGATATTACTTGGGTGAGCCTCCACAGCCGACTGTGATTTTGTGTATACCTGTGGTTCTGCATACTGATGCAAGGACTTTACACTAAGTGGCAACCCCAGACTTTTTATATTTTTTATTTTGTGACAGCTCCCCATGTCTCAATTGGTTTATTTATTTATTTATTTATTTATTTATTTATTGGTGCCAGGGATTGAACTCACTACCTCAGGCTTGCCAGGCAGGTGCAGTGCTGCTGAGCTATATCCCTGGCCCCTGGTTCTTTTATTTTTAGACATGTCATTTTTTCAAGGTTTTTATATATTGTAGATCTAAGTTGTCTGTCTGAGGAGTGGCAAAATTTGATTTCCATTCTATATGTTGTCTCTTCACTCTGTTGATTGTTTACTTAGCTGTGAAGAAACTTTATTTGTTATAATCTCCTGTATTGATTCTTACTATTATTTCTTATGCAGCTGGGGTTCTGTTCATAAAGCCATTGCCTATACATTTGTCTTCAAGACGGTTGCATATTTTATCTTCTGGAAGATTCAGTGTTTCTGTTTTAACAGCAAGGTCTATGATCCATTTTGATTTTAGTTTAGTATATGGTCAGAGATAGAGCTGTAGTTTCAATCTTCTGCATGCAAATAACCAGTATACATGGCACCTTTTGTTATGGAGAGGCTACCTTGGCTCCATCACATGTTTTTGGTGCCTTTGTCAAAATTAGATGTTTCATTGTTCCTGCAGTTGTTTCTGCTTCCTCTGTTCTGTTTCATTGATCCATGTCTGTTTTTTGTTTTGCCTATACCATGCTGGTTTTATCAGCATAACTTTGTGATACTATCTAAAATCCACCATTGTGTCACCTCTTTGGCTCTTTTGACCAAGGTTGCTTTTTCTATTCTGGTTCTCTTCTGATTCTATATGAATTTCAGGATAGTTTTCTTTTCTATTTCTGAATAGAAGTTTTGGTATTTTGAGTCTGATAGCATTAAAGTGAAATATCAGCTTTAGAAATGTGGCCATTTTGATAATATTGGTTATGCCTATTAGGAACAGGAGTTATCTTTCCATTTTATTTATTTTTTTCTTTTTCTGTGAGAGTGTCTCAATATATAGTTCAGGATAGCTTTGAACTCACTGTGTGGCCCATTGTGGCCTCCAACTCATGATGATCATCCTGCCTCAGCCTCCCAAGTGCTGGGATTACAGGCATGCAGATTTTTCCATTTTCTGATGTACTCCTCTATCTCCTTTCTCATAGGCCGATAGTTTTCATCATAGAAGTGTTTCATTTCCTTGGTTGGTAAATTCCTGTTTAATTTTTTTGTAGCTACCGTGAATGGTACTGATTTCCTAATCTCTTTCTCAGTGTCTTCATTATTGTTGTATAGGAATCCTATTTTTTGTGTATGTTTTGTATCCTAGAATTTTGCTGAATTTCCATATTAGTTCTCAAAGTATTTGATGGAATTTTTGTATCTTTTATGTAAAGGTTCTGTCATCTGCAAATAAGAATATCTTGACTTTTTCCTTTCCTATATGTATCCGTATTTGTTTCTCTTGCTTGATTGCTGTGGCTAGAATTCCAGATACTGTATTGAACAGGAATGTTGATAGTAGACATTCTTGTCTTTCTCTTGATTTTAGAAGATATGATGTTGGCAGTAGATTTGTCATAAATGGCTTTTATCAGGTTGAGATAAGGCCCTTTTATAACTATTTCCTTTTTTTTTTAATTTGTGAATGCATGTCGATTTTTTCCCCTCAGGAATCTCACTCAGGACCTCATGCTTGCCAGGCAGGTGCTGTGCTACTACTGAGCTATATCCGCGGCCCCGGATGCTGAATTTCGTGAAAGGTTTTTTGACATCTGTATAGATGATCATGTGATTTGTGTCTTTGCACCTATTTCTGTGATATATTCTATTTATGGATTTGTGTACGTTGAACCATACTTACATGTCTCAGATGCAGCCTACCTGGTGATGATGTATCATCTTTTTAATGATTTGTTTCTTTCTGTTGGCAAGTATCATTTTGAGGAGTTTTATATCTGTGATCCTTAAAGAGAATTGGTTGGTTTCCTTTTTTAGTTGTGTCCTTGTCTAGTACTGTAATGCAGAGTTCTATTTGTTTGTGCTCCTTCTGTTTCTATTTTGTTAAAAAAAATTGGACGAATATTGGCTTTAGGTGTTTCTAGAATTTTTTGTAAAATTAAGTGATAAATGCATTGAGTCCTGGGTGTTTCTTAGTTGGTAGGCTTTTTATTATTGCCTGAATTTCATTGCTGTTATTGGGATGTTCAGTATATTTTAACATTTTTTAATTTTAAAAAGCAAAATAGAAGAAAGGATAGAAACAATATAGAATTTCAAAAGGTAAGAAATTAACACTCGTTAATGCACTGCATATTGTTATCTTAGAAATAGTTGTTCAGGTTATAAGATTTAGGCATGAAAAATGATCAAACAAACAATGAAAGCACAAACCATTCTTTTTGATGAACCAACAAAGATTAGTAATATAACTATTCGTCTTGTATATACATATATACATACATATATGTATACATGTATATATATACAGATAGATAGTCTTTTTCCTTCTTTCTTTTATCCTTTTCCCTATCCCAGTTATTCTTTCCTATTGATCACCTTCTTTCCCTTTCATCATCACAACATGTGTTGTACATTTTGAAACGTACTACTCTTTCAATTTTTTTATACTAAGGAGACAGTATGATACTTACAAATAGGAATTTGATTTATTTCAGTTATGAGTATGGTCTCAAGTTGCCTCCATTTACTGATAAAAACCTCATGATTTCCCCCCTTATAGATGAGTAATATTCCATTGAATAAAAGTACTACATTTTTTTATCCATTCCACAGTTGATGGGCATTTGGGTTATTTCCAATATCAGGCTATTTCAAATTGTGCAGCTATACCATGGGTACACATATATCACTGTGCCATGAAGTTTTCAATTTTTCTGGCAAAATACCCAGAAGGAGAATAACTGGATTGAATGGGAATCTCCACATTGACTTCCTCAGTGGTTGTACCAGTGTACACCCCCACTAACAGTGGAGAACTGTTCCTTTTCTGCCACAGCCCTGCCAGCATTTGCTATCAGTTGATTTTCTGATGGCAGCCATTCTTTCTGGAGTGAGATAGAATCTCAGTGTTGTTTTAATTTGCATTTCTCGAATGACCAAGGATGTTGAACATGTCCTCATGTATCTATTTTTCATTTGTATTTCTTATTCTGAGAAGTATATTCATCTCAGATGCCCATTTTTGGATTGGGTCTTTGAATTTGGGGTGGGGGCTTGATGTTTTTTTCAATTCTTCATATGTTCTACATATGTCATTTGTTAGAGACAGCTGGCTAAAATTCTTTCCCATTTGGTGGGTTATCCTTTCCTCTGTTGGTGATTTCTTTTTTTTATTTAAAGAAAAAAAATTTGAAACAGAAAGAGGGAAGAAATAATGCAACATCTCAAAAACAAAACAAAAGAGAAAAACAAAAATACTAACCAGTAAGAAATCACTAGTTGATAATTACATAATTTTCTTCTTTGAAGTAGTTGTTCAAGTTACAAAAGAAAAGCCTACAAAGTAGACATCCAAACAGTAAGACTGTAATAAGTTTTGTTCATCCATCCAACTAAAATTTTAGCAACATGCTTATTAATCCCACACACTCAAACATACATGCACTTATATCCTCCAGAACACTATCTCTTCCTCTCTTTTTTTTCTTTACAATAACTATAATCCATTTTGGTTAACTACTTAGAAGTTCTACACATGTATAAGTCTCTACACATATACCTAGCCTTTCTGTATTAAAGGGAGAAACCAATCAAAACAAGTCAACACTACAAATTCCTAGAAAAAAATGAAATGGAAAGGACATATAAAACCATAATACTAGGTGACCTACGGTAGATACTATGATGTCTCTTGTTATTTTCAATAAAATTGTCTATATCGTCAAACATAGTATAGTTAAACATAGCATTGCATTACACTATTAATAAAATCTAAACATTGGAGACATTATAGGACTTCAAAGGCAGTTAACAATCAAACCAGAATGGGTATCCTATTGAATCCTGTCATCTTCAGAGTAGTTGCCCCTGCTCTCAGACTCGACACTGTCAAGCATACCAGATTCAAATAAAATCAGTCAAGATAAAACAGCGATATAACCAGTCTTCTCTGTCTTATCTCTGCTATGCTATTTTTCTGTCATTGTTGTTTACTTTTCTCCTTCATTCCACTGTCTGCCCCTTTCTTTGAGGCCTTTCGGCCATTGTTCCTGGAACCCTGGTGGTTTTATTCTCTCTCTCTAGAATGTCCTTCAGTATTCTTTGCAGGGTTGGATTGGTGGTCACAAACTCCTCCAGTTCCTCTTTGTCATGGAAATAGCTTGTTTCTCCATTAATTTTCAGAGACAGTTTTGCAGGGTACATCATTCTGGGTTTGAGGTTATTTTCTTTCAGGGCTTGGAATATTTCACTCCAAGCTCTTCTTGATTTGATGGTTTGCATTGAGAAGTCTGCTGTGATTTTGATGAGTTTTCCTTTATAGGTAATCTGTTTCTTTTCTCTGACTGCTTTTAATATTCTGTTCTTGTGATGGATATCTGGGATCCTGATTATTATATGTCTGGGAGTAGATCTGTTTTGGTTGTAGCTGGTTGGAGTTCTGTATGCCTCATTTATCTGAACTTCACTTCCCTTACCTATGTTTGGGATGTTTTCCTTAATTATTTCTGTGAATAGACTTCTTATTTCATTTGTATTTGTTGCTGCATCTTCATTCATATATATTATTCTTAGGTTATAAATCCTCTTGTCATCTTCTAGCCTTTTTATCATTGCTTCCTGGTTCCTTCTTATTTTTAAGAGATCCTTCCTTTCATGATCATATGTTGCAAATCTATCTTCAAGTTTTGAAAGTTTGTCTTTAGTTTCTGTTAAAAGGTTTTGCTAGCTTTCAATGGAGTTTTTAATTTCCTGATATTCTCTTTGGATCTGTTTCATATAGTCTAGGTTTTGTTTGTATTCTTCATCAAAGGCTTCTCTCCTTTCTCTGGGTTCCTCTAGTCTTTAATTTGTGTCTACTTGAGGATTACCCAGGACTTCTTTTATTAATCTTCTTATATCTTGCTTCACCTGAGTTAGAATTTCAGATTTAAATTCGTCGATGAGGTCATGGAGGTATTTCTTTATTTCCTATGAGGCTGTCTCTGACATTTAGGTTTGTTGCTCTCAACCTCCTCTACATTTACCTCTGCTGGACTCACTTTCCCTGGTTCCACGGTTAGAGACCTTTTGCTGTTTCTCTGTCTGGTCATGTTTCCAGCCCCCTTCAGATGGGTGGGTGGTGGAGGTCTCTGGGCCTTTCGTATTGCTTACAGCTTTTTCTGCAGTGCACTGGCTAGGGAAGTGTCGGCCCCTATTTCGCTGCAGATCTGTGAGGTGCACCCTGAGAGCCAACCCCTCCCCCTAAGTCAGTCAACCAGTTTAGGCTTCAGCAAGTTCGTGTGTTTCCTGGGGATGCCACTAGCTCACAGCAGCCTCGACCCTGGCTATTGGGTTTCAACCAGGGGCCTGGCCCAGCCCAAGCAGATCCCACCAATCTGCTTTGGACTAGGAATCGTGGACAGATGCCGCCTCTGGTTTTGATTCAAACTGGCCCTGCTGAACTCCCAAATGTCATCTAGCAGGTCCTCCTGATCTGGGGAATCCAGTTCCCGTCACTCACCAAAGTTCACGCAGCTCAACTGGCTGTTTCCACTCCCTGCTGCAGCACCTATCCCAGCTGAGGGTCTGGAACTCACCAATCCCCACTCTCAGCAGGACCACGATCTCAGCTCAATTGTGAGTCACCTGACTCTAAGGTGTGCCTGGTACAGTACAGTGACCAGGGCTTGCCCAGCTCCAGCCCTCTGTCCACACTTCTTCTTCTTTCTTTTTTCTTTTTCTTTTTCCTCAGTTTCTTCCTGGGTCATGAGAATTCCTCTCCTTTTGTCTGGCTTTCTCCATGTTGTCAGATTCCAGCATCTGAGTTTTTTTTCAGAGAGGCTCTCTTATCCTGCCACCATTCAGTTGGCCATCTTGCAATCATCCCGGTGATTTCTTTTGAAGTGCAAAAACTTTTTAATAAGATGAGATCCCAGTTGTTGATTCTTTGATGTACTTCCTGTGTGGTTAGCATTTTGTTTATGAACACTTTGCCTGCCCCTATGTCTTCAAGACTTCTACCTGCCTTGTCTTCCAGTAGATTTAGTGTTTCTGTTTTAATATTTAAATCTGTGATCCATTTTAACTTTAGTTTAGTGCATGGTGATAGGCATGAGTCTTGTTTCAGTCGTTGGCATGTGGAAAGTCAATGTTTCCAGCACCATTTATTGAAAAGGCTATCCTTCTTCCAGTGAACATGTTTAGCCCCTTTGTCAAAGGGAAGTGAGATGAATATCTTTGTATTTGTGTCTGTATCATTTAATCTGTTCCACTGATCCTCAGGTCTGTTGTTTTTGTTTTTGTTTTGTTTTGTTTTCTTTTGTTAGTACCATGCTGATTTTATCACAGTAGCTTTGTAGTATAATTTCAAGTCAAGGATATCCTTTGCTCTTCTAGGTCTCTTCTGTTTCCAAATGAGTTTTATGAATGTTTTCTCTAGATCTGTGAGGTATGTTAATGGTATTTGATAGGGATTGTATTAAATCTGTATAACAGTTTTGGGAGTATGGCCATTTTTACTATTTTGGTTCTTTCTATCTAAGAGCAAGGGATATCTTTCTATTTTCTGACATCCACTTCCATCTCCTTTTTTAGGATACTGTAGTTTTCAATGTATAGCTCTTTCGCATCCTTGGTTGGGTTGATTCCTAAGTATTTCATTTTTTTGGATGCTATTGTGAAAGATGTTATTTCCATAATTTCGCTATGAGTCAGTTTGTTGTTTGTGTACAGGAACGCTGTGGATTTTTGAGTGTTGCCTTTGTATCCAGCTACACTGCTGAATTTGCTTATTAACTCTAGTAGTTTTTTGATGGAGATTTTGGGGTGTTCTACTTAGAGTATCATGTCATCTGCAAATGGTGAGCATTTAACATCTTCCTTTCCTAACTTTATTCCTTTTATTTATCTTTCTCATCTAATTGCTCTGGCTAATATTTCCAGAACTGTATTGAATAGAAGTGGAGACAGTGGACATCCTTGTCTGACTCCTGATTTTGGAGAGAAAGCTATCAGTTTTTGTCCATTTAGTATGATGTTGGCTGTTGGTTTGTCATAGATGGCCTTTATTAGATTGAGGTAGATACCATGTATTGTGATTTTCTGTAGGGTTTTTATCATGAACGAGTGTTGGACTTTATCACAAGCTTTTTCTTCATCTATTGAGAGGACCATGTGATTTTTTCCTTTGGCTATATTGATGTGGTGTGTTACATTCATTGATTTGCGTATGTAGAACCATCCCTGCTGAGCATCTCCTTTATTAATTTTGTCATTTGTTTCCTTTCCTGAGAGATTATTTCTAATCCAATTTCCTCTGTAGTCTCCTGGATTTTGCTATCTTTCCAGAAATTTCAGGCATACGATTTCCAAAATCCTCTATTTCATTGTCTCCTGTACTTGTTCCTGATGGACTGGGCATTTGAGTTTGTATTTTGCTTCTTCATTTTGTCATTTTCACCTCTTGGGTTAATATTTTGGTCTTTTCAATCCTGCTAGTATCAACTGTCTATCGTGTGTGTCTTAGGGTCCTACAGAGTAGCTGATGTTTGCCTAATTGCTGGGTCCTAGAATGCAGGGGAGGGGGGATCAGTCACCTGAATTCCTCCTGCAGGACCTGTTGGATGAGTCCTATATTCTTTGTAGATTGACTAGCCTAGGAGTATTGCTTTAAGCCAACACTTAGCTTCTACTATTACTGTGGCTTCAGGGTGTTCCAGGCCACCAGATCAGATTTGTCTGTAGTATGCCTCATCCTGGGCCTTATTGTGTCCCTGGAGTCTCATAGGCCCCTTTGGGCTCTGCCAGGTTGGAGAGGCCTCATCAGTGCTCTCTCCAACCCACCCTGGGTTCTCTGTATGGAAGGATTCACCCACAGTGTTGCCAACTTGCCACAGTCCTAGAGATGGCAGGAGGGTTTGCTGTGGCTCAGGTTGACACACTGAGATCCTCTACTTAAGGGGAGAACTTGTCACACTGTCACCAGCCCACCAAGGTCCTCTCTGTGAGGGGAGGGTTTGCTGAGGCTCTCACCAGTCCACCAAGGTACTTCAGGTGGTGGAAGGGGTCGCTGATGGTCTGTGTGCTACTGAAGTTGTCAGAGTGCAGTGGAATGGTGGCCAATGACCCCAATAGCTGCTGAGGTCTTCCAGGTAAAGGAGAAGGGCAGCCATTAGCTGCTGAGGCCATGTGGGTACACGGGAAGAGTAGCCGATGATCCCATCAGCTGCTGGGGTCTTCTGGATGTAGGAGAAGGGAGGTCGATGATCTCCTTGGCTCCTGAGGTCTTTTAGGTGTGAGGGAAGGGGGGAACTGTATATTTATCTTTATGATTCAGTTTTGGTAATTCATATGTGTTTAGGAATCTATTTCTTCTAGATCCTCCCATTTATTAAAGGACAGGTTTATAAATAGTTACCAATAAACTTTTGTCTGACTTCACACTTTCTAATTGCATTGATCTTGATCTTTTCTTTCTTTTTGGGGGAAAGTTTGGCTAAGGATTTGTATATTTTGTATATTCTTTTGAAGAACCAGCTCTTTGATTCATTCATTATTGATTTTTTAAAAGTCCTATTAAATTCTCTCTTAGGACTGTTTTCATTGTGTCCCATGGATTTTGCTATGTTGTGTCAGCATTATCTTTTGACTGTGGGTGCTATTTAATTTCTCCTTTCTCTTTATCTGTGACTTACTGATTATTAAAGAATGTGTTGTTTAAACTGCATGCCTTTACATACTTTCTGTGGTGTTTTTGCCATTGATTTCTAGTTTCATTGTACATTGATCTGACAATGTGCATCAGATCACTTTGATTCTTTTGTACTTATTTAGGCCTTCTGAGCTGTTATATGGCCCATTTGGGAGACAGTACCCTACACAGCTAAGATGAATATGTATACTATTGTTGGGTGAACCACCGAAGGTATCTATTAAATGGTTGTTTTTGAAACTATGATGTAACACTTTTTAAATTTATTTTATTTTATTATTTAGAGAGAAAAAAACAGAAAAGGATAGAAATATTACAGAATTTCAAGAAAAGAAGATAAAGAGTAAGAAATCACTAGTTGATAAATTACATATTGTTCTTTAGAAATAGTTTTTCAAGTTACAAAATTAAAGCACAAAAAGTGGACACTCTAGCAGTGAGAGTGAACACAGATCTATTCAACAATCCAACAAGAACGTAGAAATATTGTTATAAATCCCACACACCTAAACATGCATACAGCTATATCTTTTATAGCGCTTCCTATTTCCTCTTTTTTTACAATAGCAATTATACATTTTAAAAATTTTATTTAAAGAGAAGAAAAAAACAAAAGAGAAAAAAGGGTGGCAACAATACAGAACTCTAAAAGAAAGAAAGAAAAAGAAAGAAAAAAATGAGAAAAACCCCACTAAGAAGTCAGTAGTTTATAAATTACACACTGTCATCCTGGATGTAGCTGTTCAAGTTACAAAGTTAAAGGGTACATAGTAAACATTCAAACAATCAGACCACAAACAGTTCTGCTCAAAGATCCAACAAAGATTCAGCAATATGGTCAACTATTTTACACACTCAAACATACATGCAGTTTTATCCATTAGAGCACTTTCTTTTCCTCTCTTTTTTACAATAGCAATTACACATTTTGGTTTTATTACACTTGTAGTTCTCATTTACTTTTTACACTAGAGATACAATATGATATTTATAAATATGATTCTTATTTATTTCACTAATGAGGATAGTCTCAGATTGTCTCCATTTACCTATGAAGCCTCAAGGTCATCCTTCTTTTAGCTGAGTAATATTCCATTGTATAGAGATGCCACATCTTTTTCATCCACTCTGCAGTAGCTGGGTATCTTGGTTGTTTCTAGGATTTAGCTATCACAAATTGTGCAGCTATGAACATGGGTGCACATATATCACTGTGATATGAACTTTTCAGTTCTTCTGGGAAAATACCCAGGAGGGGAATAGCTGGATTGAAAGGGGCTTCCAATCCTAGTGTTCAGAGAATTCTCCATATGGATTTCCATAATGGTAGCACCAGTCTACATTCCCACCAACAGTGGAGCAGTGTTCCTTTTTCCTCACAGCCTCGCCAACATTTGTTATCAGTTGATTTCATGATGGCAGCTATTCTTTCCGAATAAGGTGGAATCTCAATGTTGTTTTAATTTGCATTTCTTGAATGACCAGTGATGGTGAACACTTCTTCATGTATTTATTTGCCATTTGTATATCTTTCTCTGTGAATTGTGTGTTCATCTCAGATGCCCATTTTTTGGAGAGGGTCTTTGAATTTGGGGAGGTTGATGTTTTTCAATTCTTCATATGTTCTGGATATAAGCCCTTTGTCTGAGGTGTTGCTGGCTAAAATTCTTTCCCACTCTGTGGGTTTTCTTTTCATTCTGTTGGTGATTTCTCTTAAAGTGCAGAAACTTTTTAATAATATGAGATCCTAGTTGTTGATTCTTTGAAGTGTTTCCCGTGCCGTTTGCTTTTGGTTCATGAATTCTCTGCCTACCCCTATGTCTCCAAGACTTCTACCTACCTTGTCTTCCAGTAGATTTAGTGTTTCCTGTTTTAATATTTAGCTCTTTGATCCATTTAGACTTTAGTTTTGTGCATGGTGATAGGCTTGGATCTAGTTTCAGCCTTCAGCATGTAGAGAGCCAATTTTTCCAACACCATTTATTACAGAGACTATCCTTGTTCCAGTGGACATATTTAGCCCCTTTGTCAAATATCAGGTGGCTGAGTGTCTTTGTAGTTGTGCTTCCATCTTCTAATCTGTTCCATTGATCCTCAGGTCTATTTCTTTGCCAGTACCAAGCTGATTTTATCACTGTGGCTTTATGGTACTGTTTCAAGTCAGGAATTGAGATGCCTCCTGCCTTTCTTTTGTTGCCTAGAATTGCCTTTGCTATTCTAGGTTTCTTCTGTTTCCAAATGAATTTTAGTAGTGTTTTCTCTAGATCTGTGAGGTATGTCAATGGTATTTTGATTGGGATTGCGCTAAATCTGTATAACAGTTTTGGGATTATAGCCATTTTCACAATGTTGGTTCTTTCTAACCAAGAGCACGGAATATCCTTCCATTTTCTAATATCCTCTTCAATTTCCTTTTTCAGTGTAGTATAATTTTCAGCCTATAGGTCTTTTACATTTTTAGTTAGGTTGATTCCTAAGTTTTTGATTTTTTTAGATGTTATTGTAAAGGGCGATATTTCCATAATTTCTCTCTCAGTGAGTGTTTTGTTTGCATACAGGAATGCTATTGATTTTTGAACATTGAGTTTGTATCCAGCTACACTGCTGAACTTGTTTATTACCTCTAGTAATCTTTTAATGGAGTTTTTTGGGTCTTCTATATAGAGTATCATGTCATCTGCAAATAGTGATAGTTTAACTTCTTCCTTTCCTATCTTTACTCAATTTGTTTTTCTCTCTTGTCTGATTGCCCTGGCTAGTGTTTCCAGAACAATATTGAAAAGGGGTGGTCAGAGTGGAAATCCTTGTCTTGTTCCTGATTTTAAAGTGAAAGCTTTCAGTTTTTGTCTGCTTTGTATATTGTTGGCTGTTTGTTTGTCATAGCTGGCCTATATAAGGTTGAGGTAGACACCGTGTATTCCAAGTTTCTGAAGGATTTTTATCATGAACATGTGTTGGACTTTATTGAAAGCTTTTTCTGCATCTATTGAGATGACCATATGGTTTTGTTTTTGGCTCTGTTGATGTGGTATATTACATTTATTGATTTGTGTGTGTTAAACCATCCCTGCATTCCTGGAATGAACCCCATTTGCTCATGATGTATAATCTTCTTTATCATTTACTGCATTCTCTTTTCCAGTATTTTATTGCAAATGTTTGCATCAATGTTCATTATTGAGATTGGTCTATAGTTCTTCTTTTTGGTTGGGTCTTTCTCTTTTTTTGGTATCAGAGTAATACTTGCCCTCAGGAATGATTTAGGGAGGATTGCTTTCTTCCCAATTTCACTGAAGAGTTTAAGTACTATTGGCATCAAATCTTCTCTAAATTTCTTTTAGAATTCAGCTGTGAATCCATCCAGACCTGGGCTTTTCTTTGTTGGTAAGTTTTTAATTATATTTTAAATTTCAATAGCTGATATTGTTCAAAATTGCTATATCTTCTTGGTTGAGCTTTGGAAGTTCATATGTTTCTAGAAATCTGTCCATTTCCTCTGTGTTTTCCACTCTATGTGAGTAGAGATTTTCAAAGTAGGTATTCATGATCTTTTGAATTTCCATGGGATCTGTAGTAATTTTCCCCTTTTCAGTTCTTATTGTGTGAATTTGGGTTTTTTCTTTCTTTCTCTTGATAAGGTTAGCTAGGGGTTTGTCAATTTTGTTTATTCTCTCAAAAAACAAGCTTTTTGTTTCATTAATTCTTTGTATTGTTTTTTTAGTTTCAATTGCATTGGTTTCTGCCCTAATCTTTACAATTTCCTCTCTTCCATGAGCTTTGGGTTTATCTTGCTCTTCTTTTTCTAGAAGCTTGAGCTGGAAATTTAGGTTGTTTATTTGTGCTCATTCTGTTTTCTTGATATGACAGTTTATTGCTATATATTTCCCTCTTAAGACTGCTTTCATTGCATCCCACAGATTACAGTATGTTGTTTCTATATTTTCATTGAATTGTAGGTACTGCTTTATTTCTTCTTTAATTTCATCTATTGCCCACTGGTTGTTCAAAAGGCTGTTGTTTTATTTCCATGTATTTATGCAGGTTTTACAATTTCTTTTGCAATTAATTTCCAATTTCATTGCACTATGGTTAGATATTATGCATGGGATGATTTCAATACCTTTGCATTTACTTAAGAATGTTTTATAGGATAATACATGGTCTATTTTGGAGAATATCCCATGTGCAGCTGAGAAGAATGTGTATTCTGATGAGGTTGGGTGGAACACTCTGTAAACATCTACTAAGTCCAATTGCTCACAGGTATGATTCAGTTCTGTTATTTCTTTGCTGAGTCTTGTCTAGTTGATCTATCTCTTTGTGACAATGGTCTGTTAAGATCTCCTGTTATAACTATGTTCTTGTGCATTTGGTTTTTCATGTCCATTAGTATCTGTCTTATATAGTTGGGTGCTCCTGTATTTGGTGCATATATTTTTATAATTGTTAGTTCTTCCTCTTGAATAATTCCTCTAACAAGTATGTAGTGACCTTTTTATTTCTTTTAATCATTTTAGGTTTGAAGTTCACATTGTCTGCAAATAGAAAAGCTACCCCTGCTTTTCTCTGGGTTCCTGATGCATGAAATACTGTTTTCCATCCTTTGACTTTAAATCTATGAGTTTCCTTTAGTGTCAGATGTGTTTCTTGTATACAGCATATTGTGGGATCCTTTTTCTTGATCCATTCTGTCAATCTATTTCTTTTTATAGGTGAATTGAGGCCATTTATATTTGTGGATATCACTGATATGTACTGGCTCGATTTTGCCATGTTATGTTCCAGTTGTTTCTTTCTGCTTTTCCCATTATTTCGTTGCTTATTGTACCTGATGGTTTCTTTCTGTTGTTGTTTAGGGGATTGTGGTTGTTTTTATCTCTGTGTAGTAAGTCTTTCTAGCATTGGTTTTGTGAACATGAATTTCTTCAGTTCTTTGTCATGGAAGTATCTTGTTTCTCCATTAAATTTTAATGAAAGTTTTCCTGGGTACATCCGTCTGGGTTGAAGGTTGTTTTCTTTCAGGGCTTCAAATACCTCACTGCAAGATCTTCTTGACTTGAGGGTTTGTGCTGAAAAGTCTGAAGTGATTCTAATGGGCTTTCCTTGATAGGTGAGGTGTGTCTTTTCTCTGACAGCTTTTAGTATTCTGTTTTTATGCTGGATGTCTGAGATCTTAATTATTATGTGTCTGGGTATGGATGTATGTTGATTGTGACTGTTTGGTGTTCTATATGCCTCACTTATCTGCATATCAGGTTCTTTCCCCATGTTTAGGGAATTTTCTGCTATTATTGCTGTCAATACTTTATGTGTGTCATTTGCCTGCACTCCTGTATCTTCGCTAATGCCCATTATTCTTATATTGTTGTTCTTGGCATCATCATGATGCTTCTGGATTGTCATTTCATGCTGCTTTATTATTTTTTAAAGTTCCATTGTTTCCTGATCACTAAATGTGATCCTGTCCTCAAGGTCTGAAATCCTATCCTCAGCTTCCTTTATGCAGTTTTGCCCACTTTCAATAGAATTTTTTGTTTCTTGGATATCTCTTTGAGTTTGTTTCATGAATTCTGCTTGTTTTCTATATTGTTAATTCAAAGTTTCAATCAGTTTCCTATGCTCATGAACTTTTTTCTCTAGTTCTTCTTTAGCTGCATTCAACAACTACTTTTCTAAAGTTGTTATTTCTATCTTTACATGGGAGACTACTTTTAATTTGATTTCCTCTATAGCCTGATGCAGTTGTTTTTTTATTTCACTCACTATCTTTTCAGAGATTCCCAGTGTGTTACTTTTGGGGTCCTCTATTTCAATGTCTCCTATACTTGCTCCTGGTGAACTATTTGTTTGAGACTGCATTTTACTTTTTTGTTTTGTCATTTTCACTCTGCTTGTTGTTTTCTATGTGTACGAGGGGATCACACACACTCTTTTCAGACTCAGCAAATTGTTACAGTTCATTGGAGAGGGTTTTACTACTGGCCCTATTTATCCACTGTACACCTCTATTTTAGGGGCATACTTACCACACTGAGACAGTTAATTGGTTGTAGTCCAAGGTTCACTACCTGGGAGCAACGTTCCAAATTTATTCACACTTAATGGAGGCTGCTGAGGTCTTTTGATGTTCCAGGTGGGAGGGTGGGCCTAGTAGAAGCAGTACTGGGCTGTTTTCCGTCTTTGGAGCACTTCCAAGATGTTCCAAGTGTCAGGGTTCACCCACAGGGGAGGTTCCAGGCAGCCTATGCCTGAGGCAGACTTCCACTAAGTTCCCGGTGGCAGGGGGGCCTACAGTGGAGGTTACAGGCAGTTTATGCCTGATGCAGGCTTCTGCTAAGTTCCCGGTGGCAGGGCCGGCCCACGGTGGAGGTTCCAGGCAGCTTACCCCTGATGCAGGCTTCCGCTAAATTCCAGGTGGCAGAGCGAGCCCATGGTGGAGGTTCTGGGCAGCTTACCCCTGATGCAGGCTTCTACTAAGTTCCTGGTGGCAGGACCGGCCCACAGTGGAGGTTCCAGCCAGTTTACCCCTGATGCAGGCTTCCGCTAAGTTCCCCATGTCAGTGCGGGCCTATGGTGGAGGTTCCAGGCAGTTTACACCTGATGTAGGCTGAACTCTTTTTTTAAAATGAGGATGAAATTAAACAGAACAAAACGGATCATAAGATAACAATGTAAGAGACACAGATTTCAAAGCAAGACAACTGGAGATCTTCACTGTCTATCTTGTTGTCTCTTGTTTTCTTCCAAATAGTTGTCCATATCTTCACATACAATGAATTCATACAAAACAAAATAGTACAGAACTGATCAGAATGGGATGATGAAGGCATTTTAGGTCTTCAGGACCAGACAATAAGGAAGTCAACAATGGCTGTCATAGTGTCTCTCATTCTGTTCAAAATAGCTATTCATACCTTCATGTATGTTGAAATTAAACAAAACAACAGACTAAATCACTCTGAACAAGAATGATAGTATTGCTGGGTTTGATTTCATGATGATATGGAATTAGCACAGGATACCTTAGTGTCCCTTTTTCTTCAAAGTAGCTGTTAATTTCATCGTGCATTATATTACCCATTCTCATAAACTTTTTTGAAGTTCTATGCATGCATGAGTCTCTACATGTATACCTATCCTTTCTGTATTAGAGGGAAAAACAAAACAAACCAAGACAAAGCAAAACAAATTCCTAGAAAAATGCTAAATGAAAAAGGCATATAAACAACAATAGCAAAGAGCCCAGAATACTGACAATATAGCCCTTCAAAACAAGGTGGTATGAGCATAAATAGGGTTGTTATTTTACATAGTGATCTTCAAGAGTTCCACAGATCACTATACAATAATATGCACAATTGTTCCAATCCTATGAATGTTAACTATTTTTTCCAAGAACTTATAGAGTTTGTAGCACAATCATCTTAGCTATCCTAAATATGTTTATATAATTTTAGACATTTTTCCCTTCCTTTTTCTTTTTCCTCCTTTTCCCTGAGATATTATTTTTTCCTCTTTAAGCAGATTCTTACCCTTTCACTGTAATTATTGAGTTTTTTGTATCTTATATACTCTTACCATTTCTTACACTAGGGAGACTATACAGTATTTACACATGTGAGTTTGATTTATTTCACTTATGAGTATGGTCTCGAGTTGCATCCATTAACTTATAAATATCTCAATGTGATTATTCTTTATAGCAGAGTAGTACACCATTGTATAAAAATACCACATCTTTTTTATCCATTCCTCAGTTGATGGGCATTTAAGTTGTTTCCAAGATCTGCCTATTACCAATTGTGCTGCTATAAACATGGGTGCACATATATCACTGTGGTATGATGTTTTCAGTTCTTCTGGGAATATGCCCAGAAGTGGAATAGCTGGGTCAAATGGGACTTCCAATCCCAGCTTTTTAAGGTATCTCCAGACTAACCTCCATAGTGGTTGTACTAGTCTACATTCCCACCAACAGTGTAGAACAGTTCCTTTTTCCATGCAGCATCTCCAACATTTGTTGTTGGTAGTTTTCTTTATCTTGGCCATTCTTTCTGGAGTGAGATGGAACTTCAGGGTTCTTTTAATTTGCATTTCTCTAATGGCCAATGATGCTGAACATTTTTTCATGTATTTATTTGTGATTTGTATTTCTTCATCTAAGAACTGTGTATTCATTTCAGATGCCCATTTTTGGAATGGGTCTTTAAATTTGGGGGATCTAATTTTTTTTAATTTTTATATATTCTAGACAGAAGTCCTTTGTCTGAGGGACTGTTCACTAAGATTCGTTCCTAATTTGTGGATTTTCTTTTGGCTATGCTGGACATTTCTTATAGAAGCACAATTTCTAATAGCCAGATCTTGGAAACAACCTAAGTGCCCATCAAC
This sequence comes from Hydrochoerus hydrochaeris, assembly GCA_004027455.1. Taxonomy (NCBI): domain Eukaryota; kingdom Metazoa; phylum Chordata; class Mammalia; order Rodentia; family Hydrochaeridae; genus Hydrochoerus; species Hydrochoerus hydrochaeris. The sequence goes on along the minus strand of PVLA01006722.1, from coordinate 52,878 downwards.
TGAGGAATGGATGAAAAAGTTGTGGTATTTTTATACAATGGAGTACTACTCAGCTATAAAGAATGATCACATTGAGATATTTATCAATAAATGGATGCAACTTGAGACCATACTCATAAGCAAAATAAATCAAACTCACATGTATAAATACCATATAGTCTCCCTAGTATAAGAAATGGTAAGAGTACATAAGATTTTATGGTAATCATGATTCCCCATTACATTGCTTTGAAGCCTTATAATGTTTTCATTCATTAGTTGGAATGGTTTTTTTCTGTCTTATTTGATTTCATTATGTTTGATGGCATGAACAGCTGTTTTGAAGAAAACAAGACATTATGGCAGCCCTTGCTGATTTAATATCATCTTGCTTTGAAGTCCTTTGCTTTTGTTCTTCTATTACCATTGGTTCTATCATGTTGTGTTTGAAGTCCTATGCTTTTGTTCTTTATTATCATTGGTTCTATCATGTTGTGTTATTGGATTTCAATATGTGTGATAGTATAAACAAATTATTTATGGAAAATGAGATATTATAGTAGCCATTGTTCATTTTCTGTTATTTGGCTTAGAATGCCCTGTAATACTTTAATTCTTTTTATACTATTTTGTTATGTTTAATATTATTGTGTGTGAAGCTATGCTAAACTCTTTCAAAGAAAGAGACATTATGGTAGCTACTGTTAATATCCAGTTGTCTAGTTGTGAAGTGCTGTGTTGCTTACATTTGTTCTGTTCTGATCTTTTTTCTGTCCTCTTTTGTTTCATTGTCTTTAAAATAAAAATTTAAAAGAAAAAAGAATGTATATTCTGATGTTGGATGGAACACTCTGTATACATCTACCAAGTCCATTTTTTCACAGGTGTGATTCAGTTCTGTTAATTCTTTGCTGATTTTATATCTAGTTGATCTCTCCCTTTGTGTCAATGGTGTGTTAAGGTATCCTGTTATAATTGCATTTTGCTTATTTAATTTTGCATTTCTGTTCATATTTCTTTTGTATAGCTGGGTGCTCCCAAATTTGGTGCATATGTATTTAAGACTATTAACACTTCCTCTTGAAGTTTTCCCTTAACTAGTATGTAGTGGCCTTCTTTAGCTCTTTGGATCATTCTTGGTTTGAAGTTCACATTGTCTGCAAAAAGAATAGCTACCCCTGATTTTTTTTTTTTTTTTGAATCCTGTTGCCTGGAGTACTGTTTTCCATTGTTTAACTTTCAGTCTATGATCTTCCTTTTGGGTTAGATGGGTCTCCTGTAGACAGCATATGGTTGGATGTTGTTTCTTGATCCATTATGCCAGTCTGTTTCTTTTAATTGGTGAATTGAGGCCATTTACATTAATGGGTATAACTGATATATATTGATTTACTTTTGACATGTTATTTTTCTGCTGTTAATTTTTTACCTTTCCAATTTGTTTAATTGTTTGCCTTGCTTAGTGGTTTTTTCCTATGTGTATCTAGAATATCTTTCAGTATTCTTTTCAGGGTTGGTTTGGTGGCCATGAAGTTATTCAGCTGTTATTTGTTGTGGAAGTATCTTATTTCTCTATCCATTTTGAAGGACAGTTTTGCAGGGTACGTCAGTCTGGGTTGGAAATCATTTTCCTTTAGTATCTGAAATACTTTGCTCCATTCTCTTCTTGCCTTCATTATTTGTGTGGAGAAGTCTGCTGTGATTCTGATAGGCTTTCCTTTTTAGGTGATCTGTCTCTTCTCTCTAGTAGCTTTTAATATTATGTTCTTATGTTGGATTTCTGGGATGTTGGTTATTATATGTCTGGGCATATATGATGCAACTCTTGATATTTCTTTGTTGATTTTTTTTTCTTTGTTGACCTGTTTCTTATAGTGGAGTATTTACATTCCCCTACTATGATTATGTTGATGTTTATCTGATCTTTTACACTTACTAGTGTTTTTTGCATGAAGTTAGGTGTGTTGCTCTTCAGTGCATATATGTTTATGATTGTTATCTTTTCCTGTTGAATTGTTCCCTTAAGCAATATTTACTGACCTTGGTCCCTTCTGATGAGTTTTGGTTTGAAGTGTCTTTGTCTGAAATTAGGATAACTACTCCTGCTTGCATTGCCCCCCCATTATATAGAGTATTGTTTTCCATTTTGATATTCAGTATATGAATTTCTTTTTGGATTAAATTTATCTCTTGTATGCAGCATTCTTTTGGGTTTTTAAAATCCAGTCTGCCATCTGAGGATTTGGCCCAGTGGTGTAAGTGCCTGCCTGGCAAGCTTAAGGTCATGAGTGCAATCCCCAGAACTAAAAAACAAAATAAAATAAAATAAAATCTGCTAATCTGTGTCTTTTGATTGGGGAGTTGAAGCCATGCATTTTGGTGTTAGTACTGAAAGCTATTGACTTATTCTTTTCACTGTATTGGTTTTTTGTGTGTTTGATTCTTTGTTGTTGTTGTTGTTGTGGGTTTTTTTCATTCTTTTATTTAAAGAGAAAAAAACAGGAAAAAGGTAGAAATATTACAGAATTTCAAGAAAAGAAGAAAAATAGTAAGAAATCACTAGTTGATACATTACACATTGTTCTTTTAGAAATAGTTATTCAAGTTACAGGATTGAAGCACACAAAGTAGGCACTAAAACAGTGAGAGTGCAAACAGATCTGCTCAACAATCCAACAAGAACCTAGAAATATGGTCATCAATCCCACACATCTAAATATACATGCAGCTATGTCTTTTATAGCGCTTCCTATTTCCTCTTTTTTTACAATAGCAATTATACATTTTTAAAATTTTATTTAAAGAGAAGAAAAAAAGAAAAAACACAAAAAAGGGTAGCAATAATACAGAATTCTAAAAGAAAGAAAAAAAGAAGAATGAGAAAAAGCCCCACTAAAAAATCAGTAATTTGTAAATTATGTATTGTCATCTTGGATGTAGTTGTTCAAGTTACAAAGTTAAAGGGTACATAGTAAATTTTCTAACAGTCAGACGACAAACAGTTTTGCTCAAAGACTCAACAAAGATTCAGCAGTATGGTCATCTATTTTACACACTCAAACATACATGCAGTTATATCCCTTAGAGCACTTTCTTTTCCTCTCTTTTTTGCAATACCAATTACACATTTTGGTTTTATTACACTTATAGTTCTTATTTACCTTTTACACTAGAGACACAATATGATATTTATAAATATGACTCTTATTTATTTCACTAATGAGGATAGTCTCAAGTTGTCTCCATTTGCCTACAAAGGCCTCAAGATCATCCTTTTTTATAGCTGAGTAATATTCCATTGTATAAAAATGCCATATCTTTTTCATCCACTCTGCAGTTGATGGGCATCTTGGTTGTTTCCAGGATTTAGCTATCACAAATTGTGGGCAGCTATGAACATTGGTGCACATATATCACTGTGATATGAACTTTTCAGTTCTTTGGGGAAAATGCCCAGTAGAGGGATAGCTGGATTGAATGGGGCTTCCAATCCTAGTCTTCTGAGAATTCTACATATGGATTTCCATAATGGTTGCACCAGTCTACATTCCCACCAACAGTGGAGCAGTGTTCCTTTTTCCCGCAGCCTTGCCAACATTTGTTATCAGTTGATTTCTTGATGGCAGCTATTCTTTCCAGAGTAAGGTGGAATCTCAGTGCTGTTTTAATTTGCATTTCTTGAATGACCAATGATGTTGAACATTTCTTCATGTATTTATTTGCCATTTGTATATCTTTGTCTGCGAACTGTGTGTTCATCTCAGATGCCCATTTTTGGAGAGGGTCTTTGAATTTGGGGGGATTGATGTTTTTCAATTCTTTATATATTCTGGACACACTCCTTTGTCTGAGGGGTTGATGGTTAAAATTTTTTCCCATTCTGTTGGTTTTCTTTTCACTCTGTTGGTAATTTCCTTTGAAGTGCAGAAACTTTTCAATAATGTGAGAGCCCATTTGTTGATTCTTTGAAGTGTTTCCTGTGCCATTTGCGTTTGGTTCATGAATTCTCTGCCTACCCCTATGTCTCCAAGACTTCTACCTACCTTGTCTTCCAGTAGATTTAGTGTTTCTGTTTTAATATTGAGGTCTTTGATCCATTTAGACTTTTGTTTTGTGCATGGTGATAGGCTTGGATCTAGTTTCAGCCTTCAGCATGTAGAGAGCCAGTTTTCCCAACACCATTTATTACAGAGACTATCCTTCTTCCAGTGGACATATTTAGCCCCTTTGTCAAATATCAGGTGGCTGAGTGTCTTTGTAGTTGTGCTTGCATCTTCTAATCTGTTCCATTGATCCTCAGGTCTATTTCTTTGCCAGTACCAAGCTGATTTTATCACTGTGGCTTTATAGGACAGTTTCAAGTCAGGAATTGAGATGCCTCCTGCCTTTCTTTTGTTGCCTAGAATTGCCTTTGCTATTCTAGGTTTTTTTCTGTTTCCAAATGAATTTTAGTAGTGTTTTCTCTAGATCTGTGAGGTATGTCAATGGTATTTTGATTGGGATTGCGCTAACTCTGTATAATAGTTTTGGGAGTGTAGCCATTTTCACAATGTTGGTTCTTCCTCACCAAGAGCAAGGAATGTTCTTCCATTTTCTAATATCCTCTTCAATCTCCTTTTTCAGTGTAGTATAATTTTCAGCCTATAGGTCTTTTACATTTTTAGTTAGGTTGATTCCTAAGTATTTCATTTTTTAGATGTTATTGTAAAGGGCGATATTTCCATAATTTCTCTCTCAGTGAGTTTTTTGTTTGTATACATATTGTGGGGTCCTGTTTCTTGATCCGTTCTGTCAATCTATATCTTTTTATAGGTGAATTGAGGCCATTTATATTTATGGATAGCACTATTATATACTGGCTCGACTTTGCCATGTTATGTTCCAGTTGTTTCTTTTTGCTTTTCCTCTTATTTAATTGCTTATCCTACCTGGTGGTTTCTTTCTGTTGTTGTTTTGGGGATTGTGGTCATTTTTATCTCTGTCTAGTATGTCTTTCACTACTCTTTCTAGGGTTGGTTTGGTGGACATGAATTTCTTCAGTTGTTCTTTGTCATGGAAGTATCTTGCTTCTCCATTAAATTTGAATGAAAATTTTGCTGGATACATCAGTCTGGGTTGAAGGTTGTTTTCTTTCAGGGCTTCAAATACCTCACTCCAAGATCTTCTTGACTTGAGCTGAATTGTGGTTTGTGCTGAAAAGTGTGCTGTGATTCTAATGGGCTTTCCCTGATAGGCGAATTGTGTCTTTTCTCTGACAGCTTTTAATATTGTGTTTTTATGCTGTATGTCTGAGATCTTAATTATTATGTGTCTGGGTGTAAATTTATGTTGATTGTGACTGTTTGGTGTTCTATATGCCTCACTTATCTGCATATCAGATTCTTTCCCCATGTTTGGGAAATTTTCTGCTATTATTGCTGTAAATACTTTACATATGTCATTTTCCTGGACTCCTGTATCTTTGCTAATGCCCATTATTCTTATATTGTTGCTCTTGGCATCATCATGAAGCTTCTGGATTGTCATTTCATGCTGCTTTGTTATTTTTAAAAGTTCTATCCTTTCCTGATCACTAACTGTGATCCTGTCCTCAAGGTCCAAAATCCTATCCTTAGCTTCCTTTAGGCGGTTTTGCACGCTTTCAATAAAATTTTTTGTTTCTTGGATGTCTCTTTGAGTCTGTTTCATGAGTTCTCCTTGTTTTCTATATTGTTCATTCAAAGTTTCAATCAGTTTCCCATGCTCATATACTTTTTTCTCTAGTTCTTCTTTAGCTGCATTCAACAACTCCTTTTCTAAAGTTGTTATTTCTATCTTTACATGGGAGACTAATTCTAATTTGATTTCCTCTATAGCCTGATGCAGGTGTTTTTTTATTTCACTCGCTGTTTTCAGAGATTCCCGTTGTGTTACTTTTGGGGTCCTCTATTTCAATGTCTCCTATACTTGCTCCTGGTGAACTATATGTTTGAGACTGCATTTTGCTTTTTTGTTTTGTCATTTTTCACCCTGCCTGGTTTTTTCTATGTGTAGGAGGGGATCACACACACTCTTTTCAGACACACCAAAGTCTTACAGTTAGTTGTAGGGGGTTTTTACTACTGGCCCTATTTATCCCCTGTACACCTCTATTTTAGGGGTATACTCACCACATTGATACAGTCAATCCAGTGTAGTCCAAAGTTCACCACCTGGGAGCAAAGTTCCAAATTTTCTCACACTAACTGGATACCGCTGAGATCTGCTGATGTTCCGGGTGGGAGGGCGGGCCCATCTGTAGCAGTCCAGGGCAGTTTTCAGTCTTGGGCGGGCCTCCTCGATGTTCCCCGTGGCAGGGCAGGCCCACAGGGGAGGTTCCTACCCCTGAGGCGGGCTTGTGCTGAGTTTCAGGTGGCAGGGCGGGCCCTCGGGGGAGCTTCCTGGCAGCCTACCCCTGATGCAGTCTTCTGCTAAGTTCCTGGATGCAGGTCGGGCCCATGGTGGAGATTCTGGGCAGCCTACACCTGATACAGGCTTCCACTAATTCCTGGAGGCAGGGCGGGCCCACGGTGGAGATTCTGGTAGCTTACCCCTGAGGCAGGCTTCCGCCAAGTTCCTGGAGGCAGCTGTTTTGTTTTTTGAGACAGGCTAAGACTCACTATGTGGCCCAGGATGGCCTAGAACTCACAGGGTTCTTCCTGCCTCATCCTTCCAAGTACTACAATTCCTGGCATGTTCCACCACACCTGACTGCACTGTTTTCTTATTACTGATTCTTTTGCTTTTACTTTTTGCTTAATTGCTCAACCTGCTTGCATGATGTATTTATAATTCCATTAAACTCCTTGACATTGGATTCATTATTTTTGTATATGATATTCTTCACAGTTTTTTGAAGCACTGTTTTGGTGCTCATGAATTTCTTAAGGTACTCTTTGTTATGGAAAGACCTTATCTCTCTATCAATTTTGAAAGATGGTTTTGTCTCAATCTGGCTTGAAATTTTATTTTCTTTTAGGGCTTTCTGAAACTCTTCTGTCTAAGATCTCCTGGCCCTTAAAGATTTTATTGAGAAGTCTGCTGTAATTCTAATGAATTTACATTTTTAAGTGATTTGTTACTTTGGTAGTTTTTTTTAATATCCTTGATTTCCTTTTGGAACAATTATATAACAGAAACAATAAAAGTAATAAAGATAGGAAAGAAAGAATGTAAATTATCATTATTTTCAGATGAAATGATACTCGACATACAACATCCCAAAAATTCCACCAAAAGATTTCTAGATTTAGTGACCAAATTCAGTCACATAGCTGGATATAAAGTCAACTCTCAGAAATCAATAGCGTTCCTGTGCACAGATTAAAAAAAACTCATTGAGAGAGAAATTAGAAAAACAAAACCCTTCATAATAGCATCAGAAAATGAAATGCTTAGGAATCTATTTGATACATTTTTACAAATTCTAATTCTTTGCTAAACTAGTCATTCATATCTTGTATTTTTATAGTTATCTCAGTGAGTTTTTTATTTGGGTCATTTATAAACTTACTGATCATTTTGTTTATTTTCCACAGTATCTATTGTGTTATATCATCTTTCAAATTGCCAAAAACCATACTGATCTCATCTTATGAGGTGATTTTATCACCTCATATAATTTAGTTGTTTGTTTTTGAATCCTCCTGATCAGTGCCCACTGGATCAGCTTTGGGGAAAACTAGAGATTTGGAGACATTTTCTTGCATTATTCTTTCAGGTTCCTGTGTGACTGTGTGTGTGTTAAAAGTTAAAGTTAAAGCGTACATAGTAGACATTCAAACAGTCAGATTGCAAACAGTTCTGCTCAAAGATCCAGCAAAGATTCAGCAATATGGTCATCTATTTTACACACTCAAACGTACGTGCAGTTATATCCCTTAGAGCACTTTCTTTTCCTCTCTTTTTTACAATAGCAATTACACATTTTGGTTTTATTACACTTGTAGTTCTCATTTACTTTTTACACTAGAAACACAATATGATATTTATAAATATGATTCTTATTTATTTCACTAATGAGGATAGTCTCAAGTTGTCTCCATTTGCCTATGAAGGCCTCAAGATCATCCTTTTCTATAGCTGAGTAATATTCCATTGTATAGAAATGCCACATCTTTTTCATCCACTCTGCAGTAGCTGGGTATCTTGGTTGTTTCCAGGATTTAGCTATCACAAATTGTGCAGCTATGAACATGGGTGCACATATATCACTGTGATATGAACTTTTTAATTCTTCTGGGAAAATACCCAGGAGGGGAATAGCTGGATTGAATGGGGCTTCCAATCCTAGTCTTTTGAGAATTCTCCATATGGATTTCCATAATGGTTGCACCAGTCTACATTCCCACCAACAGTAGAGCAGTGTTCCTTTTTCCCCCACAGCCTTGCCAACATTTGTTATCGAACTTCTTCTTTCATCATCATCATCATCATCATCATCATCATCACTTGATGTTATATAAGCATCACTTACTTGTACTTTAAAATCTTTTCTTATATTTGAAATTTTCTTCCATAATTTCTGTAAGCATGTTGGTGAATCCATCCATGTAGTCTTCTTGTTTTCTCTAACTCAGATTTGCTTTAGTTTAGTTTTTTTTTCATTGTCATCCAGTAGCTGCTACAAAGTCTTCCTTTGTCCTATTATTTTCTTTTCAGCTTCTTTGAGCTCTTTATCATAATCTACTGTTTTGTCCTCAATATCTGATACTCTGTTTTCATATTGGTCATTTCTGGAATGTATGAATTCTATACTTTTTTTTTTACTTTATATATTCATGTGTGGCATCTTTTAGAGGATTCCATATCCTTGTTGAATCTGTCACTCAAGTTTTGAACTGCCTTGTTTAGTTCATCTAGTTTTTTACTTACTTTCCTGAAATTCACCATGGGCATATTGTCATTGCTGTAAACTTTTCGTTCATTTCCTCTTTGAGTTCCTCCATTTCTTCATCCCTTTTAGAACTTTCCATAGATTTCTGTTGTCTGGAACTTATTTTCTTCTCCCTTTGTGTCCCCTTGCCCTGCCTTGGGGGAGTTGTGGCATTCAGAGATTTTTTATTTCCTTGTTTCCCCATTCTTCTACTTCAAAAGATATGTATCTGTTTATTAAATTATATGAGTCCTCTGCACTTTTCTCCTCCCTTTCATTGGGAAGGGGAGTACTTCTGGTTGGCAACTGGAGAGGTGAGGAGAGTATGTGGAGCTTTTAGTAGGGTGTTGTCTCCCGGTGAGTAATTCTCACCTTTCTGTGTCCATTTCCAATATTTGCTACTTCTATTGTTTATTTTACGTGATTTCATCTCTGTTCCTATGTTGTGGCACAGGAATGCTTTGCTTTAAAACAACACCCACACTTTCAGTCTGACAGCATTTCTACATGATAGTCCTCATAGTTAACTCCTCCCCAGTGCTTTTATCTGTTCTCTGGATGAGGGAAAGAACTTGGACACCTATTAAATCATAGCCAATAGAGACACAATTCTACAAGAGTAGCAACCTAACACAAACACAAAAACATAAAGGAAGATAACCCTCCATTACTAAACAACTCAAGACACACACAGAAACTTAAACCAATAAAATGTCCACTGGGAACACTGATTAGTTATTCCAGTGAGCCATTGCATATGTGATTCCCAAATCAGTTCTTTGCCTAAGAGTCTAAGTGAGCACATCCCAATTGCTTTAGTGGTCACTCTGCTGCAAAACTGGGGTTAACTCAGACTCAGGGCTTGTTTCTACCAGGTTGTAGGCATATTGCAGAGTTTGATCAAGCCTGAGTTCTTGAGTTGGGAACTCTTGCTATCCCTCTCCTGAATGCAATGGTGGGTTGGGCAGAGAGGGAACTTGCACTCAATTGTCCACTATGTCAGGATTATTGCTATGAAATCAATTCAGCAATAGCAGTAACAGGCTAATCTGTTGCAGTAGGATCCATCAGAGCTAGTTGAGAAATTACATGCCATAAGACTCTGTTGTGGGTCTCCCTTTAGCCTAGAGAAGAAATCCACAGCTATAGTGTAAGCATTGTAAAACCCAAGACGTGACCCACAGTTACTGTGTACCAAATGCATTGACTTTGTCTCCCCTTCAAATGCATTGACTGTGTCTCCCCTTACTGGTAAAAAACAAAATTCAACAGTACCTTTATAGAATCAACCATTCAAAGTGCAGGTGGATACGTATTTGAGTAATGCCAAAGAGGTGAAGAGAAGATAAATAGAACTTAAACAAAAAACCAAAGGGGGGGAAAAAGGTTTTGTCTCTAAGAACTCTAGTCTGTAGTATGGGAAGGAGCAAATAGGAGTGGGCAAAGACTCCTATTGATGTTAAGGAAATGTTGTTGTATATTTAGGAAAAGATAACACAGGAGACTCTTTACAGAAGTGGTAGTGAGAAACAGAGATGGGGAAAGGTTCTATGCTTGGTGATATGGTTTGTGTTCAGATGCCCCCCCAAGCCTCATGCAATCATGGATGTGGCTGAATCTGGCATTTGTGATTGGTTTGTTGTCTAGTGCTGGTATTGGCAATGTGAGCACCCAGGGGCAGAGCCCACATATAGTGTAAGGGCAGGAAGAAGGCGTATCTTTTTTTTTTCTTTTGCATGTTTCACTCTTGCTGTTTTTGTGGGAGCCATGAACAGGGGCCCTGCCATGCCACCCTGCTTGGAGCCAGTTGAGTATGGACTTAAACCTCCAAAATTGTAAGAACTAAACCTTCCCTTCCATAATTTTGGGTGTCAGGTATTTTGTCTCACCAACGAGGGAAAAGTAAGCAAGACATTTGGTATAAATGATACAGAAAAAGTTTAAGGGAGTCTAAAGGTAGAGAGTGGAGAAAAGCAAAACGAAAATGAAGACAACATGGGAGAAAGAGATCAGGCAGGGAGGTCTGGGTAAAAGCAGGAGGCAGTATAAATGAACAAAGGAGAGTTCTCTTACCCTGTAAATGCTATATTAGGAGGAAACAAGAAGGATAAGTAAGCATAGGCAAAGCACACACACAGACTCATAAAAGAATAATGTAAAATAATTGAGTAAAACTGTGGAGAGTAATGTATAGAAGGAGGAATACATCAAACAGTGAAAACCAAAGAAAAAATATTAAAGTACACTAAGAACAAAAGAAGACAAAATAGAACAGTCAAATAAAGAATAGGAAAAAAAATCTTCACCTGTTTTGGATTTGTGGTTTCTTTCCTCCTCAGATTCGTGTTAAGGAGCAAAACTCCAGGCAGGGTGTCTTTGTTCATGCTGCAAGACCAACTGCTGTTGGCACTCAAAACAGTGCTAGGTATAGAGGTTTGTTAATGGTAGGGACAAGTAGCCACTGTGAGCATTCTGTCCATTGTAGGTAGGGTGAATGCTGGCTTTTGGTCACAGCTGGGGCAGAGTCTGGGTGATCTCAACCCCTACCCCTCAGCGGAATTCCTCCAGTCTGCTATCCAACTGCCTGCAGTCCACTGTGACTAGACTGTCCCTTCCTTAGTCCACTCTGGGATGTTGGCAGTGAAACAAACTTGGGCCTGTGCCAGGACAAGCAAAGTTCCAGCCTGAAGCCTTTTTAAGTAAAATGGTGACCCACTCCCTGCTTCTATTCTGTGCCACTGTGTCTGGTGCTATTCCACTGTCTTTCAGCAACCTTGACTTTGGGAAATTGCTGGTGACAGTGGCGTCTGTTCTCACCACTGCCTCCAATTGCATTAAGAGTCTCCTGGTCTAGGTCAGTTCTCCGTTTCTCTGCACGCAGAGAAATTGTTTTTGTTGCCTTGCAGTGGGCTGCCACATACCTGCTCACTAATGGTGCCACCTGGCTCAAGCCTTTGGCCATGAGCTATTTCTTCTGTATCACTTAATCCTATTTTCATCTGCTCTATCATTCCCTTGTGGTGCCCAAGAACCCTCCATTCACTTTTGTTCCTTTCTAAGCTGTTGTTTTCCAGACTCTTAAGTGCTTATCCTAGAGAAATTGAGATTCTGCCACTCACCACTCCACTGTTTTTTCTGATCAAGCTTTTCTTTGAGTTGAATATCTGCAGGCAACCTACACATTCCGTTTGAAAATTTGCAGATAATGTATTTATGTTGACTGAAAATGAAGTTGCAAGTACACCTGCACATATTTAGGCAGGCAGAAACCCTATGATCCATGATATCTTCTTTTTTCCTCAACAAGCACTACAATTACAGAAAACGTCTGGTACAGAAGGATTGCATTTACTGTGTGGAGAACCCAGAGGCGGAGTTAGCACTGCGCTGCATACTCTCTGGACCAACCAGTTCCATTGCTATCTACAAAGTGTAAGCTCCAGCAATGGCCAAGTGAGTCACAAATTACATCACTAAGGATCACCTGAAAATATGCAAAGCTTACAAATTTTTTGGTTTGTGTTCCTATCCATTTAGGATCTCTAGCCCCAGATTGGACACAGCTGATGTAGAGGGCCTGGACGTTGCTGGGTGGGGGAGCTAGGATAGGATAAGGGGAGGGGCAGGCTTTTAGAAGTTGCCTGCTGACTCCTATATTGTGCAAGAAACTTAAACTTCTATGTGTATTGTTTCACACTTTTCAGAGGATAATAATTAGAATCCATCAATTCTCTGCAGGTTCAGTGTGAATGCCCAGGGATTAATTCCTAGTATGACAAAAAGAAATGTAACACCCCTATTCCTGCCCACACCCACCATATACTTTTAAGAGATCCTGTTATTAGTCTTCACTTTCTCCATATTTACCTTTATTTATTTAGATAGTCTCAGTCTTCTGTTACCTGCTTTGTCAGATCTAAATGATGTTGTTCTACCATGGCTATGGGAGCTTGAGGACATAGTGAATAAACGTTTTGTACACCTTAAATCCCCAAAGTATATAGGCTATATTGTTCCTTACTGAATGAGGGACGGGAACCATAGTTTCCTCTAGGAGTCCTGTTGACTGAGGATTTTATTCTCTCCCTCACTACATTTCACTCACATGGACTCTTGAGGCACAGTGCTGCTTGTTTCTCTCCCTTCTTACTGAGAGACATTGCTGAGGCCTTGGCCCAGTGTCCACAGAGGTGACCAATGTGCCCAGTGCCAGTCCTCAGGACCTCTTGAAGCCTGTTTCTTCCAGATAGCATCAGTTTCTCTATCTTCATTTCTCTTCTTGGACTCTCAGTCTTTTTCTTTTCTTTGTTTTCTTTTGTGTGCAAGCATCTGTGTGTGTGTGTGTGTGTGTGTGTGTGTTGTTGTGAATGATGCCAAGCACCTCAACAATCCCAGGCAAGCACTTCACCACTTTGCCATACAATTAGTTCCAACTTTGTCTTTTTTTAATTTTTGTTTTGTGCCCCCACCTCTGTCTCCCTCTCCCTTCATTTATCACCCTCTTCTCAACCCCATTCTTTCTCTTCTCATCCGTCTTCACTCTTCTATCACTCTCATTCTCATCTCTCCTCATTTATCTTACTCTGACTACACACTGTCACACCCATGTACACACACATGTACACCTGCCCTCATTATTCCCTCAGAGCTATCTGCAACCCTCCAGCCTTTTAGATCTCTGGTACCAGCCTCTCCCTCCACAGCATCTCTCTTATTTCCTTTACCCGCTGACTGTGCCTCCTCCAGCATTGCTTGGGCCTTTCTCTGCCCTCTGCCTTACATTTCCCAAGGCATAGTGCTGTCTGTGTCCCACACACTCCACTGTCCAAACTCTAGGTCAGTGATAGTGGGCTGTTTTATTGAATGCTAAAACTGCAACCCAAAACTGACTTATGTATGGCAAAGTGCTATTAAACCTGAATACTAAGGTTGTAGTTCACAAAAAAACTCATGCTACCTTTTGTGTTAAAAACACAATAGCAAGGGGCTTGGGATATGGCTCAGGGGCACAGGGCCTGCCTGGCAAGTGCCAGGTTGTGAGTTCCATTCCCAGTACCAAAAGAACACACAATAACAAGCCAAGTGTGGTGGCATATGCCTGTAATACCAGCACTTGGGAGGCTGAGGCAGGAGGGTCTCCATGAGTTTGAGGCCAGCCTGGACTACACAGAGAAACCTTGTCTCAAAAAAACCAAACAAACAAACACAAAAAAATCAACAACAGAGCTTTCAATAGCTTTAAAGATTTCATTTTCAGAGCTACCCAGTGTGCTGTCCTTTGTCATCCTGTCACACTCTCTTCTCTACATTCTTGTGCCCTCTGCCTCACATTTCCCAAAGCATAGTGCTTGCAATGTCACATGCAGGTCATAGAACTTATTTTCCCATATAGAGCTTTCTTGAAATTTCAGTAGCTCCATTTCCAGATTTCCAAAATCTAACCAGTGTCAGCAGAAAAGATCAAGTTCTTCAAATTTGGCTTTATCTGTAGAAGTAAAAAAAAATACAGGGTCGTCTTCATCCTATGGAACTGTAAAAATCTTTTCCTGAAATTCTGGGTTTTGGCTGCTACAATGTTACCAGATTCCTTGTAGATTGCCCGATGGCTTGTAGGATTTCTGCAAATAAATGTAGAATTTTCTAAATGCATTTTTAGATTTGGAAAATATTTCAGCTGCCCTTTCACGGTCTACCTGCAGTTTTCTCTCAAATTCACTGATATCACAAAACATCCTTTCTGCTATTTTCCCTACACCTTGTAGATTTTTGCTTAGTACATTGAAGAGTAGTGCAAAATGTGTAAAAAGCATGAAGTTGTTCAGCTAGGCCATATAGGTGAGCTCTGAGTATTCCTGCCTCTTCTCATTCACTGACTGTGTTATTTCACCCAGGCAGGCTACACATCTCTCCAGGATTCTGCTCAGCCACCAGACGTTATTATACAGAAGTAAAGCACTATACTATGCCTGAACCTTATCAAGAAGTGCTTTCCACTGTCAAAAATTAAGTACATGAGCCATAATGTATTTCACCATTATTGAGACATCTTTGAGGATATCGTCTAAATTTTTGCTGCTTTCCCTGGCCCAAAGAGCTTCTTTTTTTTTTTTTTACAGGGGATTAAACTCAAGACCTCACACTTGTCAGGCAGGCGCTTGTGCC
The DNA here is from genome assembly GCA_004027455.1 of Hydrochoerus hydrochaeris. NCBI lineage: Eukaryota > Metazoa > Chordata > Mammalia > Rodentia > Hydrochaeridae > Hydrochoerus > Hydrochoerus hydrochaeris. The sequence goes on along the minus strand of PVLA01006722.1, from coordinate 37,844 downwards.
ACTGAGATAACCGCCCCTCACCTAATCCCTCCAAAGGACTTCTTTATTTTTTATTTAGTTTTTTTTGGGGGGAAGGGGTACCAGGAATCAAACTCAGGACCTTGCACTTGCCAGGCAGGTGCTGCACCGTTGAGCTATATCCCTGGACCGAGAGCTTCTTGATGTATAATAAATATGACACTAACTGGATGTTTTGTTCCTTTAACAAAGAACACTATGAAACCAGATTTTGCCCTCACCACGCGACGTGCCCCATCACTAATAACTGCAACCACATTTTCTGGTCTTATGTCTTATGACAAAAATCCTCTATCACAGCATTGTAGATTTCTATCCCTCATGTTCTTCCAGGCAGAGATGCCAGTTTCACCAGATCTTCTCTCATGATATCACCAACAGTATAGTGCAAAATAACTGCTAGCCTTGCATGATTATTTATATCTGTGCTTTCATCCAAGTACATGGAGTAACAGGCTGCCTTTTGTAAGTCAGTGGTGAGCTGCTGACTAACATCACTTAGCCATGGGCAGCACATGATTTTTAATAGTATCTGTTAAGTGGCATCTCAGAGATACATTGCATAACTTGGTACTTGTTTGGGAAATCATGAAAAAGAGAAATACTCCCAGACATCATGACCATTTTGATAAAATCCCTGTCAGAGAGGGGCTTACCATGTTTTAGTATGCACAGTGAAACTTGAAAGCTGGCAGCTGTCACATGATTGGGCACACCTGTAATTCCAACACTCAGGAGGCTGAGGTGAGAGGATCACTGAGAGTTTGAGGCCAGCCTGGGCTCCAAAGTGAGTTCAAGGCCAGCCTGAACTACATAGGGAGACCCCATCTCAAACAAACAAAGGAAAAAAAAAAACGAAAAAAGGATAGTTGCAAAAACTAAGATACTGGGAATATTTTGTCAATTTCCCTTCAAGAAAGCTTTCTTTCAGTTTCACAAAATTCAGCAGCACTTTTGTAGTTAGTGTCAAATGGCCACCTGACACTTGATGTGCAACACACAACACTTTCACTACACAGAATACATAGCGCTTTCCCATTGCATTCAGTCTCTCCAAACTACTCTGTCTAGACCTCTTGGAATGATTGTCCACTCAGGTTTTTTTTTTCCTTTAGTCATTTTTTGGTGTTCATTTTGGTCTACAAAAACACACAAGTTTTTAAACACTGAAGCACGTAACAAAAATCTAACCCTGTACCCAAAATACTTAACACTAAAGAATTGGATAGTCCCTGAGTTAACAATCTACAGCAGTGATTTTCAGCTGAGGTTCCTCCTGAATTTGTTGACCACCAATACAAGACAGCATTGTTCTTTCAACTACCAGCTTTTGATCTGCTCTGAAAAAGGCATCTGAGTGTGTGTTCTACCTTGTGGGGGCATCTGCTAAAATCACAGCCAATCCAAGAAAAAAATATATATATCCTTGCTCTTGTTTTCATAAATTCTTCACAAACAACTAAATATGATGCTGAAGATTCAAATATGCTGGGGTACAACACAACATATAAAGAGTCTGTCTTGCCAGGGATTTAACTCAGCAGCATAAGTGCCTGCCTGGTAAGCATGAGTTTGATCCTCAGTACAAAACAAAAAAAAAGAGTCTGTCTCATAGAACATCTTTGCTAAATCTTAGATATTAATTTTAGTTTTTCAGAGAATTCAAAGGTAAAATCTTGTTTTAATAAAAATGAATGTATTAAAACACAGAGCCAGTCCAAGGAACAGCGCACTGACTGTCCATGTGAAATCTCCTATGTCTGAGTCCCAACTAAAGGGTTGTGGCACAGAACTTTATCACCTGGCACTGCTCCTCTTTTCTGAGCATGGACATGGCCTGTATTTACACTTTTATCCAATACTCAGCTACTAGGGCAATGCTGGAGTGATTTGGCTTGTGAGTTGACAGAGAGAGATCGGCTGTCCACTATGGCACATGGACCATAAGTTTGTTACCAGTGCCTTAGATTAATTCTTGTTTCATGGGCCTATTTCTCCCAAGTCTTCAAATTGCCCAGTGCATGAAAATTTACTACTGCTCTTCCATCACATCTCTTTTATCATGTAGGGTGGAGGAATGGTGACTCTTGCCTGTAATCCAAACACTGTGGAGGCTGAGCTAGAAAGATTGCAAATTCAAGCACAGCCATGGCAATTTATAGACTTAGGGGAGGTTCTGTATCAACATTTTTAAAAAAGGAAAAAAATATATATGCTGAGGCAGGGTATGTAGAGCAGTGTGAAATTCCTGGGTTAAATCCCAAGTGCATCCCCCTCCCACACCCCCAAAATGTAAAAATGTAAAGGTAACACAGAAAAAGTAAAATATAAAAAGTGACAAGATTTGTGTGTATCAGCATTAATATTCTCAGAAAAAGCCTTTTATTTGTGCATTTTTGGTGCTGGAAACTGAAGCAGGTCTTGAACATGCTAGAGAAGAGCTTGGCCACTGAGCCTGATCCCCAGCACTCGATTTTTCCCAATGGGTTAACAGATTAATGGGTTTTCTTTTGGAAGATTGCTTCATGCATGTACCAGGTTGACCATTTTAACACCCAAAACCATCTACTACTCAGTGCCCCTTAGTTTCACATGGAGGGACTAATATGGATAATATATTTTGCTCATATCTGTGCCCCCTATTACCCATCCTTGCATGCTATACCTTACCCTTTTATTCCTTTCCTCTTGTCTAATAATACTCTCCCTTGTACTTTCTTTGTGTACAGGAATGCTATTGTGTTTTGAGTGTTGACCTTGTATCCAGCTACATTACTGAATTTGGTTATTACACCTAGAAGTCTTTCAGTGGAGTTTTGGGGGCCTTCTATGTTGAGTGTCACATCAGCAGCAAATAATGATAATTTAACTTCTTTCCTTCCTATCTTTATTCCTTTTATTTCTCTCTCGCGTCCAATTGCTTTGGCTAATATTTCCAGAACTATATTGAATAGGATTGGTGAGAATGGACATTCTTGCCTTGCTCCCAATTTTAAGTTGAAAGCTCTTGGGTTTTGTCCATTTAGTGAGATGTTGGCTGTTGGTTTTTTGTATATGGCTTTTACCAGACTGAGGTAAAGACTATCTATCCCTATTTTTCCCTTGTACTTTCTAGTCATCTATTTTAAATTCTACATACTAGCAAGAATATTCAGTATTTGCTTTTCCCAGTTTGACTTATTTTGCTTAAAATGATGGCCACCAAATCCTTCCCTTTTCCTGCAAATTCCAAAATTTTGCTATTGCTTCAGGCAGAACAGTATTCCATTGTCTTACTTTTTTCATTGCTGAGACACATTACTTGACTTCCACTATTTAAAGGACGAAAGGCATATTTTGATTTATGGTTATAGTGCATGGTCAGCTGGCTCCAAAACTAACAGCATGGCAGAGGAGCCTAGCAGAAGAAAACTGTCCCCTTAAGGCAATCAGGAAACAGAGAGCAACAGAGGGACTGAGAAAGGAGATCTGCCCTCCCAGGTCACACCCCCCAGTGACCTGCTTCCCCCTAACAGCTGTAGTGCTTCCATAATCCAATCACCTGTGCAAAGCCCCACCTGTGAGTACATGAGGCCTCTGGGGAACATTCTCCACCTACACCATAACATTCTGCCCTTGGACCCCAAAACACTAAGCATATCTCTTTACACAAACTGCATTGACTCTGTCTCTAAGAGTAGATAGTGTCTACAATTCCAATATTTCTCGTTACGGGGACAAAATCCCTAATACCCACCACTTAATGGAGGACAGGTTTAGTTACCTTCCCTTCAAGATTTGAGATTTTATTGATCATGTTGAGGATCAGTACAGACATTTTGCTTCATGCACAATTCTTAATACATGTACTGAAAATCTAAAAAGCTGTGTGTTTTTTTCTTCTCCTAATGAATATTCTAGTGACTTTCTATCTTCAAATTTCAAGGAAAATTTTCCTTAAGAGTATTCACAAGTACTGGTATCTTCACATGCAAGTAAAGTGTTACTTAAATCCAACCAATTCACAATTTTATGTCATATACACAGCAAACATATGTTTTCACTTTTTCACAACACATTAACAAAATAAAAAAAAAGTGGACTGCCATGACCAAAGATGTCATAGGTTGCGCATGGTTTTGATAGGGCAATGGTTAAGGACAGAAGTTTTCTTCAGGAAGCAATTTTACTAAAAACAACATAGAAATAGAAGCTTTTCAAAACATATAAGACATTAAATGCATACTGTGATCCCAGATTCCCATTTAGCATGCTTTGTATTGTAGGGTACAAAACTAACCCCCCCACCTATGGAATGTTAATCTTACAGCTGAGATGGTCAAAGCCTCCTATAATTCAATATCACACTCTTTCCTAGTTGTACCAAAAAGTGAACAAGAAGCACATGCATTCACTCATTTACAGTGCACTTTTGGCTCATGCTTTAGAAACCAGTTCTTGGATGGTCGTCCACCTGGTGGTTGGGTCTGGGCAGAGGAAAGCTGCTCACTTCATGACAGCCAGCAAGCAGAAAGGAGAGGGAAAACCTGGAGAAGGAGATGCCCCCAGCAAGGTGCCTTTTCCTATCACATCCCACCATCTAATAGCACACTGAGCTGTAAACTCACTAGTGGATGAGTCCCCCAATGAGTATAGTGCCCTATTATCCAACCACTTCCCAAAACCCTACCTAGTGACATGTAAGGTTTGGGTAGATATCTACATATAAACTATAACAGTTTCTGAACCACATAGTCAAGTAGTCACAGCAATGACCACACTCCCAGTGCCTAAGTCTGTCTTACTCACTTTTTTTCAGCCCTGATACACAACACTCCATACCTGCAACTTAAAGGAGGAGAGATTTCTTTATCTCAGGGTCACAATCCATGGTGGGCCTGATCCAGGGCAGGAACAGCATGGTAGAGGAGCACAACAGAGGAAGTCTGCTCACATCATGCCACCTAGGGAGCAGAGACTTGAAGAGAGGAGCTGGGGAGGGAGACTCAGGCTTCCAAATCACACCCCCAGTGACACACCTCTTCTGACTAGACACCACCTCATAACAGCAAGTCAGTTATATTGTTGCTACCACTCAGTCATTCTCCAAAAACCTCCCTTATGAGTGCGTGAGGGCTCTTGCAGACATGCTCGATCTAAACCACTATCCACTGTTCTAAATGCACCACGTTTTCTTTATCCATTCATCTGTCAATGGGTACAGAGGTTCGTTGTATATCTTGACTGTTGTGAATTGTATCCCAATAAATGTAGGTATACAGGTATCTCTGTGTTATGCAGATTTTAATTCTTTTCTTTTCTTTTTTTTTTTTTGGTACCGGGGATCGAACTTGCAACTTCACATTTGCCAAGTAGGCATTTACAACCACTGAGCTAAACCTCCGGCCGGATTTTAATTCTTGATTAAATGATACAGCAGTACAGCTTGATTAACTGATAGTTACATTTTTAGTTTCTTGAGGAGCTTCCATACTGATCTGCATAATGACTCCACTAATTTACATGCCCAGCAGCAGGTAGAAGGGTTCCTCCCCCACCACCTGAACCTCGACAGCATTTGTTGTTCCTTACCTTGGTGGTGGTAGCCATCCTAACTGGGGAAATGTAGTCTTGATTCACATTTCCCAAATTGATAAAGATTTGGAACATTTTTCCATATAATTATTGGACATTTGTCCTTCTTTTGACATGTGCCCTTCTTTTGACATGTGCCCATGTTTCTTGGGCTGTTTTATTTTTTGCTATTAAGTTTCTTGAGTTCTTTATATATTCTGATTACTAATCCTCTGTCAGAAGAGTAACTGGGAAGGATTTTTTCCTATTGTGTAGGCTGTCTCCCCATTTTGTTATACACTTCCTTGCTGTGCAGAAACTTTTTAATTGATGTAATGCAGTTTGATTGTACTTGCTACTTTTTCCTGTGCTGTTGGAGTCCTATTCCAGGAGCATGTGCCTCTTCCTATGGTTTCAAGTGTCCCCTGTATGTTTTCTTTATCAGTTTCAAAGTTTCAAGGCATATACCTAGGTGTTTGGTCCACTTTGATGATTTTTTGTGTAGATGAGATATAGGGATGCAGTTTCAATGTTCTACAAATCTTTTCAGCATCATTTGCAAGGAGGCTGTATTCTGTTTAATGTGTATCCTTGGCTCCTCTCTCCACAATTGGATGACTGTAGTTGGGTAGTTTGTTTCTATATGCTCAATTCTTTTCCATTAGTTCCCTGATTTTTCTTTGAAGTTTTACTCTGGACATTTACATGGAGAAAAGTTACTAAACATGTAAAGAACCAGAACATAATAATGGCAACCACAATAAATGTTCAGTCCTGAACACATCACCACACATCCTGTATATAATGTTTTTATGTGGGGTTGGAGATGTGGCTCAGTGATAGAGTGCTTGCCTTGAACATGAAAGACTCAGGGTTCAATTCCCATCAGCTCAAAAAAATTAAAATTTTTGTGTGGACTGGTATGTTCATGTATAATTCAAGTTTTTAAGTCTGTGGGTTTCTATGAGCAGAGAGAAAGAGTTGTCCCAATGTTACATTGAGACATGCAGTCGAACACACATACCACTGACCCCTAGGTCACCCCCAGGGTGAGGACAGCAGCAACCTGCACGCTTGGGCCATGGCCCCTTGTAGGTGCCCCTAGCAGAGGAGACCCTCCAGATGGAAGCTCTGCACACCCACTCCAGACACGACCCTCAGGCTCTGTGCTGACAGGCTTCACAGCTGCTGAAGAGATCATGGGTGCATAGCAAAGCGGTGAGGTGAGGAAGGAAGGGAAGACATGGACCACACACAATCAGAAGGAGGCCTTGTGGAAGCAACTTATCTGGAGGCCTACTTGTCTTAGCAATGGTGAATTGGGTCAGGGTTGGAGCATGGCATTAAGCCGAGGTCTGGCTATCTGTAGGGTCAGAGGGTTGAGGGAGGAGGGAAGAGGGTCATGAGATTGGAAGGTCTCTGGGGTGAGGGATGAGATTGGGCCTCAGGTCACTGCTGAATAAAATTTTATTATTTTCTGATGTCTCCTGTGCTATTATAAATACTCTGTGCAAAATATATTTGTCTTTTATAGAGAATTCCATGGCCAGGCTTTATGTATCCATGTTGATACAAATACCATTTGAAATTTGTTTTTCATGTTTGACATTACTCTTTTCACATTTTGGCATCTGCTTGAAACCTGTAGGTCAAATACAAGGCACCTCTGTTTTCAAAAAATTGCAATTTTCTTGCCTTTCTAGTTTTTGTCTCTAATTTCTTAAAAGCCTTGCCTATTTCTTTTAGAAGGTATTAAGTTATGACAGGGACCAATATTTTCTTTATCCTAACTTTATAGATGGGTTCTCTATGCTTCCATTAATTTGATGCTAGCCATTTTCCTGAGATGAATTTGTTTTTGTGTTAAAGAAATATGCAGTGGGGTGCAGTGACACGTGACTATACTTCCAGCACTTGCAAGGCTGACAGAAGGACTGGAAGTTTGAATCCTCCTCAGCAATTTAGCGAGGTCCTGTTTGAGAATTTTAAAAATGAACTGGAGATATAGCTCAATTTGAAGTCCTTATGTTCAGTCTCCAGTAGTTCCAATTAAATATAGAGCTTTCATGTCAAGTTTTGTATGAAGTGTGTGGTTTTGACCATGCATGGCTTTCCTGTTTTCTTTCTTTATTGAGTTGCAATCATTCCAATTCTGTTTGTTTGCAAGTCTCTTTCCTCCACTGATATGGCTTTGCACCTTTATTAAAAATCACTTGAGAGCCTGGGAGTGTAGCTACAGGGACAACACATGCTTAGCATTACTGAACCCTGAGTTTAGTCTCCAGAACCAAGAGAAAATCAATTGAGAATTTCCATGTATGCATTCATACAAACATGCAACCTATACTCTGACGATACCAAACAACGTACCATTCTACAAAAAAAAAAATCTAAGAAATGTTTCAATTCTGGTCTCTTTTGGTCATGTCTATCTCTAGGTATGCCACAAAGTTCTGAGATTAATCCAAGACTGGCATGATCTGGTAGGCTTACTTGAAGTTCTCTAATTATTTTGATGACTGATATTGTGTTTGTAGGATAGAGTAGCTGATAGAATTAGATATGTATTTCCATTTTTTCTCTTTATTGCTGGGGATTGAACCCAGCATTTCACACATGCTAAGCATGTTCTCTGCCACTGGGCAATGCACCTAGGCCCTAGGATTCTCTCTAATAAACCTGAGAAGTTATTTTTTATTAATTGTTTTAGAACAAAACAGGTATATTTCTATTGGACTATCTGATACAGAAGATAGTGTGGTATGATGGATAGATAGTATGAATGACAAATAATACAAATACATTTTATTTGAAATAAATAAAAAAATGCTAACACAGCTTTCACTTAGAAACAAACTCTTGCATGACCTGTATTACTGAGCAAAAATAAAGCTGAAGCATAAACACCCTTCTTTTTTAACATGTATCTGGAGATAGGAAGAGACACTACTTGTTTTTTGACTTTTTTAAACTGACCTCCGTTTAAGGCCTGTCATAGAAGTATCAACAATGTAAATGAATCCACCATTATCAGTTATAGTATCGTATCTCTGTCAACTGTATATTCTGAGATCACACATTCACCTGCCAATAGATATGGGAAGGGTTGCTATATCACAGTTGCTTTTGAGTTCTTGGCAGGCAGCCCTATGGAAGAGTAATTAGGAACAAATTTTGTATCTTACTTAACACTAATATTCCCTTAAGTAACAGGTTACAACAGAGATACTGTCTGGAAGTTACTCTTTTCACATTTGTTTTAGTTTTTGTGATTTATAGAGTTGTTTGATTCACTTGCTTACAGTACAATCCTGCTACAAATTATTTAAGGACAAGATACTCATGATTCCTTCAACACTGCATTTTTCAAGTTTTACTACATTCACAGTATGTCAGCAGTTCTTAAAAACAGACACATACACAAAAACAAAAATGTAAATGTGTAAAATTCTTCTAAAAACACAGGTATCAATACCTATAATAGGGAAGGAGACAATGAGAGAATCTCCTCTCCCACCAAAAGCAAACATGTTCATGTGAAGGGCATGTGGTTCAAGTCTTTGGATTTAAAAGCAAGTTCTCCTCAGAAAAGCTGGTTATCATGGAACTTCCAGAACACTTCTTTTCCCCTCTACCAAATGAATCTGAAAGGCCTAATGCAAAGTTTTGAAAAATAACAGTTATGAAATGCTGTAAATGATGATCAGAACAGTACAAGGAAGAAGAATGAATGAATCTTCCATTTAGCTACAGTTTGTAGCACAGCCTTTTTAGCTGTTGGATCAGTAAAAACCACTGAAGTACCAGAAGTGCTTTGAATCATAGGGGTTAAAAAGTACGGAACATATTACCTGAACAGTAACAGGACTTCATTGCTAGGAAAATTTTGTGAACAGTAAAACGACTCCAAGATAGATCTCTCTCTCTGTCTCCAACATAAAGCATAGTGGGAGGGGGATTTACAAGTAGATATAGTGATACCATAAAATTATGAGGCAGAGAACACAAGGTCAAGACAATGCTATAGGTTGAACAGTATTCCATGAAGCTAGAAAATGTTAAGCTTGAAAGCCCTAGCAAAATATCACCTTTGTTTATAAATCACTTATTTATCATATGACCACATGTTCAATCATTTTCTTTCCACATACTGAAAAATCCTACAGCCAACCTTTAAGCATTCTGCATTTCTTTGCCAATCTTGTAGCTGAGTATCTTGTTCCAGTCGATTTTGGTACAGGTAACTGGGAGCTGCCAGTGCAAGGCCTTGAACGTGGTGTCTGACATTGTTTGATAGTTTTCACTAATTGCTGTCTGATATTCATTTTCTGCATTCTCTGTGATTTTAATAAACTTCTTAGCAGCTTGGCCTTCATTCAAAACATTTAGTGAATCTTGCACATCTTTATGACTAACCAATTGAACATTGCCATCTTCATAATAGTGAACCTGAATCTTAAGCACTCCAACCACCTGTGCTGGAGGTGGTATGATGGTGAACTTCCATTGAGACCTCCAAAGACCATTCCAGAAATTTTTACACTGGATCTGGTGGCTTTCAATATAATAATCATAGTCTGTGCAATAATAGTCTGTGTTGCAATAATAGTCTGTTGCCCATCTATAGTTTTAGCATATATAGTACAGAAGCCATTGGAATAATGGTATTTCACATAGGCTCTTAAAGCACACTCACAGGATTCTCTCCAAGACTTCAAACTTCCATCTGTTTCATCTGGATGGGGGTCACTTGCTTCTTTCCGTAAGTGATCAAACTTAAAGGAAATTTTGTTTCTTGGATCTAAAAATCTGCTGTTACCCAGATCACCATGCTCTGTAATTAAAACCTGATCTTCATTGTAAAAGTGAAATAGAAGGAAAGTGCTCTAAAGGATATAATGATATATTTAGTGTGTAAGATAGATGACCATATTACTGAGCTTTTGTTAGATCATTGAACAGAGGGGTTTGTACTGTCAATGTTTGAGTGTCTAGCCACTTTTTATACTTTAATTTTGTAACTTAACAACTATTGTTAAGATGACAATATGTAATATATCAACTAGTGATTTTATTGTTAATTTTTTGAATTCTGTATTCTACTTTTCTTCTTGTTTTTTCTATTTTGTTTTTTTAAAATTTTCTTTTCTTTTTCTCTTAAAATTAAAAAAAACCCTGATCTTCATATTCTTCTATCTTCACAGGTGTGAACTGGTCTGGGTTATACTGGGCAAATGCATGAGCTGCCCCTTCCCTGAGGAGATTGTCATTGTTAAGTAGTAGATGGACATCATTGAATAATTCATTAAACTCCCCTGGGGGTGCATGAGTGATGAATTTAGCAGCTATGCATACTTTCTCCTCGTCTGACACCAGATCCTCAAAGTCTACCATCTTAGGCTGCTCTTGGGATGTCATTTTCAAAAATCAAAGCTGGGTTATGTGTCAGTGGCAGAGTATTTACCTTAAACACACTCAAGTCCCAGAGTTTAATCTGCAGCTCTGCAAAAGAAAAAAAGGGAATATCAGTGAAAGCTGGGTAGGATGTTGTACTCCCGTAATTCTGTCTACTTGGGGGCCTTAGCAAAGCATGTCACCTCAGCCAAGAACTCCAGTTGAGCCTGGTCAAAGTGATGAATTTCTTTCTCTCCTTGTCTCCCTCTCTCCCTCTCACTTTCTCTTCTCTCTCTGCTCTCTGTTCTCTGCTGTCTCCTTTCTCATTCAAGTAGTGGTAGGGGCATTGAACCCAGGGCCTTCACACTGACAGAAATCCCCACCTATTTATTTTTTGTTTTAGACAGGGTCTGGACAAGTCACTAATTTGCATAGGTGGGACTCAGAATTGTGTTTCTCCTGCTTCAGCTCTAGAGAGTGTTGGAATTATAGGAACGGGCCCCCATGCCCAAATATAAGTTGTATTTTTAAAACTATTTCTGTTTCTACATGCTCATTCTTAGAATAAAGAAATGTGAGTCTTTGTATGTCCATATGTATCCTGAGACTTATGTACTGTTATGATTTCAGGACTTTTTTTTGTAGATTCCTTGAGTAGTTGTAATGATTTCATCTAAAGATAGAGGCAGTTTCATTCTTTTCCTTTGAATCCATTGTATTATTTATTTCTCCATTCATTCTAGAGACTGGGACTCATTAGATATTCCAGGCTAGTCCAGAACTGCTGGGCTCAAGGGATCCCCTCCTCAGCTTCCTGATGAGCTGGGACTACAGGCACGTGCCTCTGTGCCTGCTTTCCTATATTTCTTTTCTTGATTTCTGAGGTTAGCTAAAATGTTTAGCATTATGAAGAATTATATTGGTGAAAGTGGAAAGCTTCACCTTTCCTCCCAGTTTTAGGAAGAAATCTTACCATCCTCGGCCCTTTTTCCTCCTTGGTGGGATTACAGGTGTAAACCACATTGCCTAGTAATCTGATTTTGTTTGTTTGTTTTTCTGGTTTTAGAGAGTGAATGGAAGACCTTTCCTGCTATCTGGTCCTCACCTAGATCCGCAATCTCCCAAATGAGTGTACAGTGGTGGTTAAATAAAATGCAACAAGTTATATGATTTTTTTGGGCTCCAGGAGGGTCAAAACCCTTTAATTAAGCTCAAGACTCCAAGAGCTAAGACAAAGGCTTCTCTGAATCAGTCCACTTTTTATAGGTCCAAGGACAAAAGGTGGAGAAACTGAGGAACGCACAGGAAATGAGCAGGACCTTGGGAGTCATGTCAAAGACTTCTCCAAGTAGTAAATTATGTCAATTTAGGAGAACTGTCCTATCTCCAATTGACTTTTATGGTAGAAGTGAGGCTGCAGGAGTGAAATTCTTCCAGCTGCAGTCTCTAGCTTGTTAATTGGGGTTAGAGCCAAGTGTCCGCAGCTGTGGCCTTATCTTGCCCTTTGAGGTATCTCTGACCAATACAGACCTCAGCCAAGACCAGTGATTCATAGAGGTTCACTTACTATGAATCAGCTCCCATTGTTAGGACAGACTCACAGATAAACACAGAAAGCCAATTTAGAAAATTTAAATCCTGCTCAGAGCCACTTCATAGTGGTCTCAAGCATCCTACAACCCCAGGAATTTTTTTATTTTTGGTTTGGTGACAGGATCTCAATAACTTCCTGCGTTGCTCATGGTGGGCTTGATCCTACAGTCCTCCTGCCTTAGCCTCCTAGTGTGCTGCATTTACAGGCATGAGACACCAAGCCTAGGTCAAAGAGTGGTATTGACTTTTCATTTACTCTATATAAATACAATCACACAATACATCTAACTTCTTGCGGTCAGTGTCATGCCAGTTGTATGTGCCCTCTTTCCTGCACCAAACAATAATTCATTCTTCACCACAATTGGACAGCAGTGGTTCTGAACCTGAGCACATCTGAATTACCTTCCAATACAGGAGGCATTTCCCTCCATTTCTTAATTATTGTCTCTCTCCCAAGAGGACAAAGAGTATCATCTTCTGTTCCTTGACAGACCAGTACACATTTGGTGAAAACTAAATGTTTGTTGAATCAGAGAATACATGGGTTTTGTTACTGTTTTTTGTGTGGATTTTGTTTTTGTTTTTCAGTACTAGGATTTGGAACCACTCTCTTTCTCATGCTAGGGAAATCCTTCACCACAGAGCTGTATGCTCAGCCCCATCATTTCATTACCGTGTTTTTTGATTTATTTGTCTTAATACTTGGTGAGTGATTTCTTCATTTCAGATGAGTTTCTTCTAATTGTTTAGAACATGGGATTCAAACTTCTCGCTTGTCTGTATGTCACTGAGTGACTCGTAGGCCACATATAAAATGTATAATATAGCTAATCTAGAAAAGTAACAAAGATTCGTCAATTTTTATATTTTTGTAAGATAAAAACAAGGCAAAAATCATGAAACTACTGGGATGATTCTTTTTGTGTCTGTGAGAAACTAATGCATCAGTGTCTGTTTCTATTAAAGTGATTTCAATACTTAATGAGTTCTCAAGCTGGTAGTCAGAATTTTTATCTAATTCCACTCTTCATGTCCTTCATTCCTAAAAAGACTTGTTCATAAGTCAATGTAGTTCTGAAATGGATCACATGCATATGGTAGGATTGCAAAGTAATCAATAATTTCCTCTGGGATGATAGTTCTCAATACAAGTATGGCAAAGGAATGTGAAACAATTTTGCTTTGAGTTGCCTGTCAGCAGGCCAGTCTACACATTCCACCTGAAAACTGGCAAGTCACCTATTTCTGTGCAGTTCATATGTAATTGCAGGTATAACTGCACACATGCAGGAAGATGGAAAGCCTTTGGTAGATCCCCTCCATATGTTCTTCACCAAAACTGACAAGTTCAGATAACTTCTGATACAGGAGGGTTTGCGCTGACTCTGTGCAGATTGCATAGGCAGCATTGGCACTGGCCTGCGCTCCACCTTAGAAAATGGTTCAAATGTCACCCACGGAATCAGTGTGTGAGCACTGGGCAGCTGAGTCATGAATAATATCACTGAAGTTCACATAATAATATCTGAAATGTAAGATAGTATGGGGCAGCATGTCCTCTGGCTATGGTTGGACACATATGATTTGTGGAGCCTGGAGTTTGCCTGGTGGGGTGCATTGAGGTGGGTTGTCAGTGGGACCTTTAGTAGTAGCCTTGATGACTCCTGTGTTGTGAAAAATTTCACCCTCTATTTTACAGTTTTTGACACATTGCAGTGAAACATAATTAGAATCTTCCACTTCCAAGCAGGCTGTGGTGTCTAGCATGTGTAGTCCCAGCTACCTTGAAGGCTTAGCACAAGAGTTTTATGGCACACTGGACAAGGCAGTGAGAGTATCTCAAAAACACAAGAAAAAAGGAAGCACCAGGCATGATGGCCCACACCTGTAATCCCTGCACTCTTGCAAGGTGAGGGAGGAAGATGGCAAGTTCCAGCCTAGTCTTGGCAGCTTACTGACACAGAAAGACCCCGTCTCAAAAAATGAAAAAGCTGGGGATATAGCTTGATGTAAAGGATCTGGGTCCAAAAAACAAAAAAAAAGGCTCTGGGTCCAATGCCCAGTACTGCAGTTTAAAACATCTTCCTCCTCTGTTTCTTCCCATTCCCACCATATACTATCAGGAGATCCTGATATTAGTCTTCAGTTTCCCCATGTTTCTCTTTATTTCTTTGGGTATTCCTATCTTTTCCTTACCTGCTTTATCAGCCAAGAATGACAGCTAGCTTTGCTTATAAAAGCTGAGGCGGTCAAAGAGCTGCTTTGCCACTAGCTCCACTCTCCAGTAAGTGCGGGCTGTTTCCTTCCTCAGTGATCCTGGTCAGAAAGCAAGGTTTCCCGTAGGAGTCCTGATGTCTGAGGTTTCCTTCTCTCTGCTACCATCTGTCCCTGACTTGGTCTCCCAAAGGGCCCTACTGCTTGTTTCTCTCCCTTCTCACTGAGAGGCATTGGTGAGACCCTGGTCCATTGTCCACAGAGAAGAGGGGTAACCCTCAGGGCCCTGTCTGTAGGCCTTCCAAACCCCCTGCTTCTAAACGTCCCATCTGCCTCTCTGTCTCATTGTCCTCTTGGTCTCTCTTGTTCCTGCTTTTCCTTTTGTTGTGGTGATAGGTATGAAACCCCAGGCCTTACAGATGTTAGGCAAGTACTCTACCATTGAGCTACACCCCTAGTCCAGTCTGTCTTTTTTAGTCTCTCTTTCTCAGCCTATGTTCTCTCTCTCTCTCTCTCTCTCTCTCTCTCTCTCCCTTGCTACTTCTGTCATTCATTCCCTGTCATTGTCACTCTCTTTGTTTATTTCCATCCTATTCTTTCTGTCTCTTCTCATTCATCTGTCTTTCCTCTCTCTCCTATATGCACACACACACACACACACACACACACGCACACACACACATGTGCGTACACACATACTTGACTTCATTATCCCCATTCTGAGCCTCGATCCCATCTTCTCCCTCTGTTGCATCCCTCTCATACGCTGGATACATTTCCTGTGCCCCTCCCAGCAGTGCCAGGGCCTGTCCCATGTGCTATGCCTCCTCTTTCCTGCAGAAGCAGTGTTGTCTATGTCCCTCACCCTGTGCTCTCCAACCTACTTCATGGGTCTGTTGCTCCAGGTCCCCACTGCCTAGGGTAAGGGAGTTTTTCTATAGCTCTTCCATCAGTTCCTTCTGAGCAGGTACAGTGGGGCCCTGAGAGAGGCGACCCCCACAAGGTTCCCACCATTTCTTTCCAAGACAAACCAGGGATGCCCAAGGAATGTTAAGACACAGTTCAATAGCATTTGAAAATTAAACTGTATACTAACAAACTTTTCACTAAAGCACACAAATGCTCATCCCAATGGGATATGATCTCATTGTATTCATCTATGTATCCAGCACTCAAAGCAAGATACAGGACAATGGTAGCCATTCCAGAAGCTCACTCATGCTTTCCTTTGTGGACAATATTTCTATTCCACAATATTTACTGCCTGACTTGAGCTACATAGAATATAGTCATAGCAATGTGGACTGTGTGACCCAACTTTCTTCAGCATTTTCTCTGGGAAATTTATTTATGTTACTGTAGTTTTTAGTAGTCTACTCTTGCACAATACTGAGTAGCATTCTGGTGTAGAGATGTATCAGAATTCCTCTCTCTGTCTCTGTCTCTGTTTCTCTTACGTACTGGGGAGGAACCCAGGGCTTGGCCCTTGCTAAGCATGTGCTGCACCGCTGAGATATACCTCCAGCTTAACCCATTCCCATAAGGATGGGCATAAGAGTGATTTCCTATTTGGTAATAATGAGAAAAGAGCTGTTCTGCTTATCCACACAGAAGCCCTTAGGAGAACATACAACTGCCATTATGTTCAGTACAGTGCAGTAGGATTGTTCTGTCAGCTGTTTGTGATGCCAGGAAACAGTTTTCCAAGTGGTTGTCCAAAACTGTGCAAAAGCTGTTTCCCCTACAACCTCAGCATGATTTTGTATGGTTTGTCATTTTGATTTTTGTCATCTTGTAGCTACAAATTGGTATCACATTGTGCGTTTTGCATTTCCAAGATGACTAATGAAGCCAAATGCCTTCTGCTTGGGTAATGGTAATATAAAATTCCACCTGTGATTCAGCTACAATGGAGGCTGTGGCAAGAGGATCAGAGATGTGGGTCTTGCCAGGGCAACTTAATGAGGCACTGTATGAAAATAAAAACATTAAAGAAGGGTAGATTGTAGCCCAATGGTAGGTTCTATCTCTGCTAACTGACAACAGAAATAATATAATACCCATTTTGTGAATTACTTCATTCATTGCTTTGATGCTATCTGCCATACTGGGGATCAGACCTGGAGTGGTCTATCAAAAATTATATCCATGGTTCTTTTCATTTTGTTTTGTGACAGGGTCTCTCCAGTTGGTCCAGAACCTCCTGACTCATACTCTGCAGTGTCTGAGATTAAAGTTGTGCACCACTGCTTCTGGGAATTTAGCTCAGTGGCATAAGTGCCCACCTGACAAGCACAAGGTTGTGAGTTCAATCCCCGGTAAAATTTGTGCACCACTGTGCACAGCATATTGCCTACTTTTCTTTTGGGCTGTTTGTTTGTTCTTCTTGATTGATTGTTAAAGGATTTGCTTCTTCACACCATATAATGAAAACTCCGTCATTTTAGGTCACACATAACATCCCAGGGACAAGCTCTAGAGTAAATTTCCACTGCATCTTTGCATGCTGTCCTTAAGGGCCCATAGCAAAATAAAAGGGCACTGTTCTTACACAGTTCCTGTCAGTCATGGTTGTGACTGTGGACTTCTCCTGGGAGGAGCTTCAGTTCCTAGATTCTGCAAAATGGACCCTGTACCAAAATGCATCCCTGGTGATCTACAGGCATCTCAACTTCATGGGTAAGCATAGCACTGTTGTGGTGTCCAGAGCATGCCCTGTAACACCTAGTTCTCTCTCTGTCTCTCTGTATCTCTCTCTGTCTCTGTCTATTTGTCTGTCTGTCTCTCCTTACCTCTTTGTTTTCTGGTGCTGAGAACCAGAACCCATAGTGTCACTCATGAAGAGCAAGTGTCCTATCTCTTGCCTGCATGCCCAGCCTGCATGTCCTTTCTCAACTCTTGAATCTAATAGAACTTTTAGTCTTCTTTATGATTGTCCACCTCTAACTTGTCCTTAGCAAGGGGGCTTAGAATTAAGCCTCTAGCAGCACTGTTTGTATTACTCTTCCCTCAGTAAATGAACTTCACTTTGCTAATGAGTAGAGGCACACTGCATCCTGTCCCCTGGATATTCTGGGACCGGGGTCTTACTCAGATTTTTCTGTGCAGTGTCTCACTGCTCCAAACTGGACACTATTTCCAAGCATGAATGCCAAGGAGAGCCATGGCTTTCAGGGGGCGATGACCCACATCTCAGTCATCCAGGTAAGAATGGGCCACCCACAAAGGAAATGCTGGCAGAAGAATCCCATTGGACAGGTCTGAGTTGACACCTAGGAAATGATAGTGTGGAAAATCCAATCTCATAGTGTCACTGAGGCCAACTGACAAAAGCACACAGATACATTTAAGATGATCTGCTTGAGGCTCCTATTCACAGGTCCCTTTCATTTTACTTTCCCTTTGATCAGGCTCATGTGTAAAACCTGTATTGTTCCTTGTGCCCTTTCTATAATGTCCTCCTGACAAAAGCAAAGGACTCCCACATCAAGACATTTTTCATATTTTGTGCCTCCTCATGTACTGTATACTGCAATGTGTGGTTTAATGTTATCTCCTCCAGGAAATGCTCTTTACCTATACCAGCTTTCTTGTCCCTCTTTGTGAAAATCAGATTACATCAGGGTATTTGCTTTACGATTCCAAACCCCTTGATGTTTCAGTCTTTGATGGTTAACTTCAATCGTGTATCATATGCATGTGAGAATATGGTCCAGTTCCCAGGTGAGAGAGTCTGACTGAAATTTCATACCCAGGAGGCCATGGTGGCCCATACCTGTACTACTACCTTCTTCTACAATGAGACAAGAGGATGATAAGTTCCCAGCCAGCTTCAGCAACTTCTTCAAACATGAAATAATGAATGTTAGAGGAATATAACTCAGGGTTAGTGCACTTACCTATCAGGAGTGAAGCCCTGAGTCAGTCTTTGATACTACAAAAATATTTAAATCTTTCAGGGCTGGGACTATTGCTCAGTGGCAAAACATCTGCCTACCATACATAAAGTCCTGGGTACTAAACCTAACACTAGAAAATAAGAAAAAAAAGAATAAAGAAAGAAAATATTTATCCCCTGTGTCTGAGAAGGGAGACTAATTCTCTGGTGGAATAAAGCACAGGGGGAAATAAGTTGTGGATGGATAGAGACCTTCAGAAGTGGGCCAGATTCATTATCTCTTGAGATTTAGATGAGGTCTGGATCACTCATATAATAATAAAATTCCTAAGGATGTGAGGAAATTGCACTTGGGTAACCAGTGAAGTGGAAGCAAGATAAGATAGAAACAGGAATACATTCTGGAGAATTCCTGATGTTCCAACACGAACTCAAAAGGATTTCAGGGAGTCATAAACTTTTGCTGTAAAGGGCCAGATAGTAAGTATTTTAGATTTCACCAGCCATGTGATGTGTTTTGGACATACTCAATTGAAACTCGAAGGGTCAGAGCAGCTCTGTTCATTTTCTATTGCCCCATGACAAACTTCCACAGTCAAGGCTTTACTACCCTCTCACAGTTCCCATGTATCTCAAGTCTGGACATAGCTTTGTCAGGTCCTCTGCAGATGTTATGAGTGTATATGAAGGGTATCACCTGGTTTTCTTGTCCTTGGAGGCTCAGAGTTCCCATCCATGCTCACGTGGTGATTATAGACTTTGGTCCCTTTGCTCACGGTATCGGGGTCTCAGCTGCTAGAATCAGACCCCACTTTCCTGCCATGTGACCCTCTCCTTCCACCATTCAGGTCACCACAATTTGCTTCACAAGTCCACCAGAAGCAGGTCCCTCTTGACATCCAGAGAGACCCATTCAGGCAGTGACATGTCACTACCTTTGCATTTATCTGTTGGTAAGCAGCCAGGCCATGTGCTGCTCATATTGAAGCAAGGGACATAATACTAGAACTTCTCCACTGAGAATCTGTCTTAGTTACTTTTCTCAATGCTGGGACAAAATACCTGACTCCAAGAATTAAACGAGGAAAGGTTTATTTGACTCACAGTTTGTAGAGGTTTTAGTTCATAGTTGGCTTACTCCATGGCAGTGTGACATGGCAGAGAGGCATCACAGAGGAGAAACAGTCCATGACAAAGCAGGGCAGGCAGGAAGCAGCAACTCCAAGTGACCTTAGCAGCTTCTTTCTGCTCTTTTATATTCTATCAAGGCTACCAGGCTAGGGTGAATGCCAAACCAATCAGTGAAGTAACTTACTAATCACATAACTTTAATCACAGTATCACATTCTAGATCCAACTACCTCTGAAAAAGCCCCCATCTGTGACCATATGAGCCTTTGTGGGGACATGTAGACACAAGCCATAACAGGGTCATCTTAGGGTGTGCCCACCATAGAACCATAGGGATTGCATAAATGCATGTGCTCCGATAATACGTCATTGATTCTAATAGGCAGTAACGGGAAATGGCCTGGAGTTTTCTGACTTAACTTCTCTCAATCTCTTCTTTCTTAGAAATACCTTAACTATCTGAGTCCACTGATAACTGTGTTCCTTACACAGTTTATTTTTTACATGAAATGCCCTTTGTTGGCCAAAAGGCAGCTCCTGAGCCCAGCTTCCTGTATTCCACTACCTGTTATGCTCTGTAAGCCAATGATACCTATTTTTTTTTCCTTCTTTCAGTTGGAGATTGCCTGTTAGAGCTCCCTGTCTCAAAATTTGAGAAGATCCTCTGCAGAGGTTGTGAGGTTGACCAGCAAGTAATTTTTAGTCCTGTTGCACAGGGAGTCTAGCATGGGAGGCAAATGCTGTATGAGTTAACCACACCCTAACTCCCCTCATCTGGGAGAACAGTAACTGGGAAAATAATATTTTAGGGAAAATAGTAACTTTGAAGTAGAGAAGGGAGATGGAGTGCAGCAATCCATAGTTATGTAGTGGTGAGTTACTTGATATTAGTAAATATCCCATTCTCCATAAAGGTTCTATTTATATTTTCCTTTTACTCATACAATTATTGACACATGGTATTTCCTTTTATTTAATAATTTGTATACTTTCAGTATTTATTTAAACTTTTTATTTAAAATAATTGTAGGTCCCAATATTATGGTAAGAAACATTGTACAAAGAGAGTCTGTGCTTTTTCCTAGATTCCTGAAATGGTGAAGAAATGGTGAAGAATCTGATGAAGAAATTGACACGGGGTCCAATCTACAGAGTTTATGCAGGTTTCACCAGTACAGATTTCCCAGGTACACATTTGTTTGAGTCTCTCCCTCTCAGTTATATGAAGAAGCAAAATGGTTCCATCCCCTAAAACTTCCTTGTTCTTCCCCTTTGTAGGAGAAGAGACTCATGCTTCTCACAAACTCAGTCCCTATAAGTGCTCTACAGCTATTTTTTGAGATTATTACATAAATCAAATCATACATATGTGACTTTATTAGATTTTATGAGCAGATTGGCTGTTTTGCTTAGAATACTTTAATAGAAATGCATGTGTCTAGCTTGCTCCTCATTATTACAGAGCAGTTCTTCATAGTATGAATGTACCACAGATTATTTACACATTTAACCCTAATGCTCAAAGGTATTCATGTTGTTTCCAGTTTAGGATAATGAACAGTTGTTGCAGATTTTTCACTGAACACAAATTCTTCATTTTCTCCTAAAGTCTCAAGATCACAACTGCTGCATTATACACTTCATTTGCTTTTCATGTTTTGTTGCTTGCTGTGCCAGAGATTGACCCTAGAGGACCTGTGTATGCTGTGAGTGTGGACTACATTCAATTGTAGCTCCAAACTCACTAAGCACAAGCATTCACTCTCAGGAGAAATTGTCAATATAAGAAATTTGGAGAAACATTTGTTTATGTTCATTTTGGTTGGGGTTTGGGGGTTTTTAGACAATCTTACTCTGTATCTCGTGCTGACTTTGATCTTGTGATCCTCCTCCCTCAGCCTCCATATCCTAAGATTCTAAGTGCATTACCAGGCCTGGATTATACTTTTTGAGATGGTGTTGGATTGCTTTTCTTATGAGTACTAATCTGTAGCATCTTTTCTGTTTTCCTTGGAATTTATTCATCATTGTTTTTGTCATTATTTTGCAGTACTTTGGATCAATCTCAGGGCACTGGACAACTGCTGTACATGCCAGCCCACTTTTTCTTCCGTACCGGTACTCAAACCCAGGGCCTTTTCACTGAGCTAGATCACCAGCCCCCCAGCCTTGCTAAATTTTAAGACAGGGTCATTTCCTAAATTACCCAGTCTGGGTTCAAACTTGCGCTGTTGCTTTCTCAGCCTCCTAGAGTCCTAGATTACAAGTGTGTGCCCTCACACTTGGCTATCATTGCCACAGCATTGGCCAGCAGGATTCCCTATAGGATGCCCCTGTGGGCTGACCTGTCCCCATAGACTTGGCAACTCCACTGCTTTCTGGGATAGTAGGATGCTCCAGGCTCAGTTAAATCTTTCCCTGTCCCAGCCCAAGAATGTGTCCTTTCCCCAAAGAGATCCAGTTCTGTAATGGGAAATGTTCAGTGCCATAATGTGGGTGGTAGGGATACTGATTGCCACTAGGTTGGTTACTAGAAGGCTTTTCACTGGATAAAGCAAGGGAATGCACACATTGGAAGAGAAAAATTAGGAACTCGGACCACTATTTTCCATTCAAATAGAAGATGGAAGATTTTGTTCTTTTCTATTTATATATCTTTTAGTTAGTATGAAAATCTTGCTTCCTAGTAACACTGACACAATTATTTATGCACTTTAACTATCTACATGTGTCTGTCTCTATCTATAAAATAGTTACCAAATGGCAACTCATATTAAACTTTCAATTCAAAAGATTATGCCAAAAAAGGCAGTTTGCCTGCCCTCTCAGTAGGGGTCCCTGGCCTGAGCTGGGAGGAGAACTAGCAGCCCCAGAGCTCCGACCATGGAAAGATTCAAGTTGCAGCACAGAAAGGCAATTTGCCCACCCTCTTGGTAAGTGCCTCTGGCATGAGGCACGAGAAGAATCACTCAGCAGCTCCCATGAGCCTAGTGGAGCGCTAGCTGAGAATCAATGCCCCCCACCCCATTAGCAATTGAGAGCCAGCGATCCAGACATCTCTTGAGAGGTTGACCATATGCAATGTAGTAAATAGGGGGATTTCCTTCTACCATCTCTTTGAAGGCAAATTTTGTTATCACTGTTTTTGCTTTGTTCTAATTAATGGTATTGCTCTATTCAATGTTCTTTTTTGATAAGTTCCAGAATGTCCTGTATTTCCTTTGATTTGGCTATACCTTATTGAAAGAACAACTGTTGTGAAGATAATGGGATATACTATGGGACCTATTACTGTTATGCCAGTAACCTGTTGAGGGTTTCTGTGCCAATTTCATTGCACTGTCTCAATTGGCTTTGTTCCATCTTGTTCTGTTGTATTTTGCTACCTTATTAATAATAAAAAATAAAATAAATAAATAATAAAAAGTAAATAAAATAGATCAGTAAGGTACTGAGCAAGCTGAAACACGATATAACTAAACAGACAATGGGCTTGAAAAGCAAAATGAGGAAAAGAAAGTGCTGTAAAGGATTTAACTGCATGTATATTTAAGTGTGTAGGATTGATAACTATGTTGCTAAGTTTTTGTTGGATCATTGAAGCACTTCCTATTTCCTCTCTTTTTTACAATAGCAATTATGAAACTTTTAAAAATTTTATTTAAAGAGAAAAAATAAAAAGAAAAAGGTTAGCAACAATACAGAATTCTAAGAGAAAAAAACACTAAGAAATCACTAATTGATAAATTACATTTTGTCATCTTGGATGTAGCTGGTCGCAAGTTAAAAATTAATGGATACATAGTAGACATTCAAACAGTGAGACTGCAAACAGTTCTGCTCAAAGATCCAATGAAGATTCAGCAATATGGTCATCTATTTTACACACTCAAACATACATGCAGTTATATCCCTTAGAGCTCTTACTTTTCCTCTCTTCTTTACAATAGCAATTACACATTTTGGGTTTTATTACTCTTATAGTTCTTATCACTGTTTACACTAGACACATAATGTGATATTTATAAATATTATTCTTACTTATTTCACCAATGAGGATAGTCTCAAGTTGTCTCCACTTGCCTATGAAGGCCTCAAGATCATCCTTTTTTATAGCCGAGTAATATTCCCTTGTGTAAAAATACCACATCTTTTTCATCCACTCTGCAGTTCATAGGCATCTTGGTTGTTTCCAAGATTTAGCTATTACAAATTGTGCTGCTATGAACATGGATGCACATATATCACTGTGATATGAACTTTTCAGTTCTTTGGGGAAAATACCCAGGAGGGGAATAGCTGGATTGAATGGGACTTCAATCCCACTCTTCTGAGAATTCTCCATATGGATTTCCAAAGTGGTTTCACCAGTCTACATTCCCAACAACAGTGGAGCAGTGTTACTTTTTCCCCGCAGCCTCACCAACATTTGTTATCAGTTGATTTCTTGATGGCAGCTATTGTTTCAGGAGTGAGGTGAAATCTCAATGTTGTTTTAATTTGCATTTCTCGAATGACCAGTGATGGTGAACATTTCTTCATGTATTTATTTGCCATTTGTATATCTTTCTTTGAGAACTGTGTGTTCACCTCAGATGCTGATTTTTGGAGAGGGTCTTTCAATTTGGGAACTTGATGTTTTTCAATTCTTTATATGTTCTGGACACAAGTCCTTTGTCCGAGGGTTTGCTGGCTAAAGTTCTTTCCCACTCTGTGGGTTTTCTTTTCACTCTGTTGGTGATTTGCTTTGAAGTGCAGAAACTTTTCAATAATATGAGATCCCAGTTGTTGATTCTTTGAAGTTTTTCCCGTGCAATTTGTGTTTTATTCATGAATTCTCTGTCTACCTCTATGTCTCCCAGACTTCTACCTTCCTTGTCTTCCAGTAGATTTAGTGTTTCTGTTTTAATATTTAGGCCTTTGATCCATTTAAACTTTAGTTTTGTGCATGATGATATGCATAGATCTAGTTTCAGTCTTTGGCATGTGGAGAGCCAATTTTTCCAACACCATTTATTAATGAAGTGTCCTTCTTCCAGTGGACATATTTAGCCCCTTTGTCAAATATCAAGTGGCTGAGTGTCTTTGTAGTTGTTCTTGCATCTTCTAATCTGTTCCACTGATCCTCAGGTCTATTTCTTTGCCAGTATCATGCTGATTTTATCACTGTGACTTTGTAGTATAGATTCAAGTCAGGAATTGAGATGCCTCCTGCCTTCCCTTTGTTGCTCAGAATTGCCTTTGCTTTTCTAGGTTTCTTCTGTTTCCAAATGAGTTTTAGGAGTGTTTTCTCTAGATCTGTGAGGTATGTCAATGGTATTTTGATTGGGATTGTATTAAATCTGTATAACAGTTTTGGGAGTATGGCCATTTTGAAAATGTTGGTTTTTCCTAGCCAAGAGCAAGGAATATCCTTCCATTTTCTAATATCTTCTTCAATCTCCTTTTTCAGTGTAGTATAATTTTTAGCATATAGGTCTTTTACATTTTTAGTTAGGTTGATTCCTAAATATTTCATTTTTTTACGTGTTATTGTAAAGGGCGATATTTCCATAATTTCTCTCTCAGTGAGTTTTTTGTTTGTGTACAGGAATGTTATTGATTTTTGAGCATCGACTTTGTATCCAGCTACACTGCTGAACTAGTTTATTACCTCTAGTAGTCTTTTAATGGAGTTTTTTTGGGTCTTCTGTATAGAGTATCATGTCATCTGCAAATAGTGATAATTTAACTTCTTCCTTTCCTATCTTTACTCATTTTCTTTCTCTCTCTTGTCTGATTGCCCTGGCTAGTGTTTGCAGAACTATATTGAAGAGGAGTGGTGAGAGTGGACATCCTTGTCTTGTTCCTGATTTTAAAGTGAAAGCTTTCAGTTTTTGTCCATTTAGTATAATGTTAGCTGTTGCTTTGTCATAGATGGCCTTTATAAGGTTGAGGTAGACACCAAGTATTCCAAGTTTCTGAAGAGTTTTTATCATGAACATGTGTTGGACTTTGTCAAAAGCTTTCTCTGCATCTATTGAGATGACCATATGGTTTTTGTTTTTGGCTCTGTTGATGTGGTGTATTACAATTATTGATTTGCATATGTTAAATCATCCTTGCATTCCTGGAATGAACCACACTTGGTCATGATGTATAATCTTTTTGATGATTTGCAGCATTCTATTTGCCAGTATTTTGTTGAGAATCTTTGCATCAATGTTCATTAATGAGATTGGTCTATAGTTCTGCTTTTTATTTGGATTTTTCTCTTGTTTTGGTATCAGAGTAATACTTGCCTCCAGGAATGATTTAGGGAGGATTACTTTCTTCTCAATTTGATTGGAGAGTTTAAGGAGTATTGCCATCAAATCTTCTCTATCTGTCTTGTAGAATTCAGCTGTGAATCCATCAGGACCTGGGCTGTTCTTTGTTGGTAAGTTTTTAATTACATTTTCAACTTTAGTAGCTGATATTGGGTTGTTCAAAATTGCTATATCTTCTTGGTTGAACTTTGCTAGTTCATATGTTTCTAGAAATCTGTGCATTTCCTCTGTGTTTTCCACTCTATGTGAGTAGAGTCTTTCAAAGTAGGTATTCATGATCTTTTGAATTTCCATGAGATCTGTAGTAATTCCCCCCTTTTCAGTTCTTATTGTGTGAATTTTGGTTTTTTCGTTCTTTGTCTTGATAAGGTTGCTAGGGGTTTGTCAATTTTGTTTATGCTCTCAAGAAACCAGCTTTTCTATTCATTAATTCTTTGTATTTTTTTTAGTTTCAATTGCATTTATTTCTGCTGTAATCTTTACAATTTCCTCTCTTTTATGAGCTTTTGGTTTAGCTTCCTCTTCTTTTTCTAGAAACTTGAGATGGAGCATTAGGTTGTTTATTTGTGCTCATTCTATTTTCTCGATATGACAATTTATTGCTATATATTTCCCTCTTAGGACCACTTTCATTGCATGCCATACATTACAGTATGCTGTTTCTGTGTTTTCATTGAATTTTAGGTATTACTTTATTTCTTCTTTAATTTCATCTGTAGCCTACTGGTTGTTCAAAAGGCTGTTATTTAATTTCTATGTATTTGTGCAGGTTTTGCAATTTCTTTTGACATTAATTTCCAATTTCAGTGTGCTATGGTCAGGTATTATGCATGGTATGATTTCAATACCTTTGCATTTACTTAAGAATGTTTTATGGGATAATATATGGTCTATTTTGGAGAATGTCCCATGCACAGCTGAGAAGAATACGTATTCTGATGTGCTTTGGTGAAACACTGTGTAAACATCTACTAAATCCAGTTGCTCAGAGGTATGATTTCATTCTGTTATTTCTTTGCTTACTTTTCTCTAGTTGATCTATCTCTTTGTGACAATGGGCTGTTAAGTTCCCCTGTTATGATTGTGTTCTTGTGTATTTTGTTTTTCATGTCCATTAGTGTCTGTCTTACATAGTTGTGTACTCCTGTATTTGGTGCATATATATTTATAATTGTTACTTATTCTTCTAATTTTTTCCACTAACGAGTATGTAGTGAACTCCTTTATCTCTTTTAATCATTTTAGGTTTGAAGTTCACATTGTCTGCAATTAGAATAGTTACCCCTGCTTTTTTCTCGGTTTATGTTTCATGGAATACTGTTTTCCATCATTTAACGTTCAATCTATGAATTTCCTTTTGGGTCAGATGTGTTTCCTGTATACAGCATATTGTAGAATCATGTTTCTTGATCCATTCTGTCATTCTATTTCTTTTTAAATGTGAATTGAGGCCATTTACACTTATGGATCTCACTGATATGTACTGGCCTGACTTGGCCATGTTATGTTCCAATTGTTTGCTTTCTGCTTTTCCCCTTATTTAATTGCTTATCCTACCTGGTGGTTTCTTCCTGTTGTTGTTTTGGGGATTGTGGTCATTTTTGTCTCTGTTTAGTATGTCTTTCAGTACTCTTTCTAGGGTTGGTTTGGTGGACATGAATTTCTTCAGTTGTTCTTTTTCATGGAAGTATCTTGTTTTTCCATTAAATTTGAGTGAAAGTTTTGCTGAGTACAACACTCTTGGTTGAAAGTTGTGTTCTTTTAGGGCTTGAAATGCCTCATTCCAAGCTCATTTTGATTTGAGGGTTTGTGCTGTAAAGTCTGCTGTGATTCTAATGGGCTTTCCTTGGTAGGTGAGTTGTGTCTTTTCTCTCACAGCTTTTAGTATTCTGTTTTTATGCTGCATGTCTGAGATCTTAATTATTATGTGTCTGTGTGTGTATTTATGTTGATTGTGACTGTTTGGTTTTCTGTATGCCTCACTTATCTGCATATCAGATTCTTTCCCCATGTTTGGGAAATTTTCTTCTATTACTTCCGTGAATATTTTGGCTACATCATTTGCTTTGACTCCTGCCTCTT
Source organism: Hydrochoerus hydrochaeris (assembly GCA_004027455.1). NCBI lineage: Eukaryota > Metazoa > Chordata > Mammalia > Rodentia > Hydrochaeridae > Hydrochoerus > Hydrochoerus hydrochaeris. The sequence goes on along the minus strand of PVLA01006722.1, from coordinate 9,650 downwards.
CACTGATGCCTATTAATCTTATATTGTTGCTCTTGGCATCATCCTGAAGCTGGTGGGTTGTCACTTCATGCTGCTTTGTTATTTTTAAAATCTATCTTTTATGATCACTAATTGTGATCCTGTACTCAAGGTCTGAAATCCTATCCTCAGCTTCATTTAAGCGGTTTTGCAAGCTTTGAATAGAATTTCTTGTTTCTTGGATGTCTCTTTCAGTTTGTTTCATGAGTTCTGCATATTTTCTATATTGTTCATTCAAGGTTTCAATCAGTTTCCCATGCTCTTATACTTTTTCTTAATTTCTTCTTTAGCTGCGCTCAGCAACTCCTTTACTAAGGTTTTATTTCTGTCTTTATGTGGGAGAGTATTTCTAATTTGATTTTCTCTATAGCCTCATAGAGTTGTTTTTTTATTTTGCTCACTATCTTTTCAGAGGTTCCCTGTGTGTTATTTTTGGGGTCCTCTATTTCAATATCTCCTGCACTTGCTTCTGGTGGACTATATGTTTGAGACTGCATTTTTCTTTTTTGTTTTGTCCTTTTCACTCTGCCTGATGTTTTCTGTGTGTAGGAAGTGGTCACCCACACTCTTTTCAGACTTACCAAGGTCTTATAGTTAGTTGGAGGGGGCTTTACTACTGGACCTATTAACCCACTGTGCACCTCTATTTTAGGGTCATACTAACCACACTGGCACAGTTACTCCGCTGTAGTCCAAGATTTGCCACCTGGGAGCTAAATTCGAAGTTTTTTCCTTGTGCTGGGATTCGGCCAGAGTGCGCGGTCAGAACCTGAGGCTTGAATCTGGGTCCTGCTGGCTGCTTGGCAGTCGCTGGGCATGGCCCAGTTGGGTCCCTGTCCCTGTGTGTGACCCTGGGTGGTCTCAGACTCATCACGTGGTCTTACTGCCTTGAGCAGGCTCAAAGTCCCTTTCTGTGTGCTGGGATTCCACCTGAGTGCGCAGTGAGGGCCCAAAGCTGGAATCTGGGTCCCACTGGCTGCTTAGTGGTCACTGGGCATTTGATAGTGCTTTATTAATGTGTAGCTTTTAAGTTTTAAACTTATTAACCTACTGGTTTAGACTTATTCATGTATTTTCAGCACATGCTATTGAACACTAGTGTGACTGTAGATTGTAATTATGTACTGTGTATTTCAGAAAAGTAGGCAGATTTTTTTTCCCTGTACTGGAAGTTGAACCCAGATCCTTCACACTGAGCTACATCCAAAGCCCCTTTTTATTTTCATTTTTGAGATAGCGTCTTGTTGGAATGCTAAATTGCCCAGGCTGCACTGGAACTTGTGATCCTCCTTCCTTACTATGCCCAGGTATGAGGAAGAAACTTGAAAAATTTTACCATTAAGAAATCATAAATATTTGAGGAAGCTGTATGTTTTCCTTGATTTCAACTTTATACAATGTATGTGTTACATTGTATTTCGTTACCTTGATCTGGGATTATAGCTGAGTGGCACAGCAACTGCTTGGCAAGTGCGAGGTCCCCAGTTTGATTCCCAGTGACAAAAAAAGAATTGTGTAAATTTCATTACCTTACCCAAGCTGTATCACTGAACTTCCACTTTCATACTGCTTTTGCTGCATCCCATGGGTTTTGATGTGCTGTTTTCATTTTATTTGCCTCAATTATCCTAATTTCCACTGGGATTTCCTCTCTGGTGCATGGATTGTTTTAAACATATCATTTGATTTCCACTTATTTGTGGATTTGCCAGTTTTTTTTTTCTATCACTGATTTCTGATTTCATTGTCTTGTGTTCTGAAAAGATACTTCCTGTGAATTTAGTGTTACATTTGTTGAGACTTGTTTTGCAGCCTGGCATGGTGGCACACACCTGTAGCATTCTCGATGGCCAATGCTGGAAGATGGCAAGTTAAAGCCCACCCTGGGCAATTTAGCAACTTAGAGAAATCCTGCCTGAAAATAAAAAATAAGAAAAGTGGTTGGGGAGATAGCTCAATGTGAAGGTCCTGGCTTCAATTCCAATACCAAAAGCCACCACATTATGTGATACTCTATTTATGTGTACAGTTTATATGTTTTCATGTATCAGGTAAAAAATTTAGGGCCAGTGTGGAATGCTTATAATTCTGGGAGGTTGAGGCAGGAGGATCATGAGTTCTAGCCTCGCTTGAACAACACACATAATTAGTGAGCCTTGCCTGAAAATTAAAAAGAAGAAGCAGAAGAAAACCACTGGATTTGTAGTTCATTGAAAGGCCCTGGTTCCAGTCTTCAGTATCACACACAACAAAAGTAAATTGGCAAACATTATGAGGAGACATTTCACAAAAGATGTTATACAGACAGCAGATAAGTATATGAAATGATGTTCACTATCAGTATCTATCAGTGAAATACAAAACCACACTGAATGCTCAGTCCACGCACATCAGAATGACAGAAATGAAATATTGTGACACTTCAAATGCTGGGGAGGACAAACAAAACAAACAAAAACACTAGATCACTTTTTGTTTCCTGTGCTGGGGACTGAGCCCAGTGACTACTGATCTCTGTCCCTAGTCATTTTTTCTCCTTCCTCAGCCTCCTTAGTAGCTGGGGTCATAGGTTTGTACCACCACATCTGGCTTTTTGTTGCTGTTGATGATGATTTTTATTAGTTTATGTTTGCAATACATAACAATTATATTCTTTGTGGGGAGTTGATATATGGACATAACACACCTCCCTTTTTTCACCCCCTTCTCCTCTCTCTTCCCCCATTCTCCATCTCTTAGTGTCCTATTTGCAAAAAATTCTGTCTCCTATTTTCCTTTTGTCTTTTACTTTGCTCTCTATTTATATTTTGAGTTTCTCTTATAAAGAGAAACCCTATGATATTTAAGTTGTATATCTGGTTGACTTCACTTAACATTACAGTTTCAAGTTGTATCCATTTTCCTGCAAATGATTCAACTTCATTCTTCTTTATTGCCTTGTACTCCACTGTGTAGTTTTCTAATTGAATCATTTCTTTTTACATTCTTGAGTTTTAAAATTTACCCCACAAGGGCATGGTGATTTATCTCCATAATTACAGAACTCTGATGCTGAGGCAGGAGGATCGTCAAATACAGCCTGGGTAACTTAGCAACTTAGGAAGACCTTGTCTCCAAAAAAGGGAGTTTGGGTGGGAATGTAGCTCAGTAGGAAGGCCGTGGCTTCACTTCCCAGTACCACAAAACTGCAATAAAAGAAGAGTAAGAAGGGAGAGAGAGAGGGAGGGAGGGAAGGAAATGAAAGAGGGAAAGAGGGAGGGACAGTTATGAAATTAGCTGTTATGAAATTAAAAGTTTAGACTGCACTTCAATACCAATGCACATGTATTAGGATTAGGGTGGCTAGAATGAAATACAGTGACACCTGAAACGCTGGTGAGAGCACACAGAAACTCCATCAGCCTGTTTTTTGTTTTATTTTGTTTTGTTTCTGTTCTGGGGTTTGAGAACTTGTGTGGAGGTTCTGGTAGGGGAGCACAGCTACTCATCTATGCTCCTCTCTCTCGGTTGGTTGTCCTCTTCTACCGAGCTTACAGCTTGGGGAGGGATGCATATGGAGCATTGAGGGAGGAAGAGGACACCCGCCTAACCAACCAGATCTGCCAACTCAACCCTAGCTATCACTAGGGTGACAGATGTCACAGTCATATTACCCTCACATCCTGTGCTGAGCTTTGAACCCAGGCAATGCTGAGCTTTATCCTTAGTCCTTTCGTCCTCCTGCCTCAGCCTCCTGAGCAGCTTAGATTACAGTTATGTGTCACCATGCCTGACACAGTTGATAAATATTAAAGCAAGTATGCCACAGTAACAGTCTCTGATAATTTTCCAAAAATATTAAAGAATAAAACTTAAAAATAAAATGAAAACAGGAAATCAGTGAGGAAATATAAAAGGGGGTAAAGAGACTCCTATTATTGAACATAAATCCCCACCAGCCATCATCCAGCAGCCTCATTCCTCATCATGTTTTTTTATTTTTTATTTTAAAGATAGTAAAATCCAACAGAACAAAGCCAATCAAAACAATGCAGCAGAATTGGTACAGAACTTCAAAGCAGGATATCAGGAAAATGATAATAGCTACCATAGTGTATCTTATTATGTTCACGATAGTTATTGATTCCACCAGGTACAGCAAAATCAAACCAAAAACAAAACACTATAAAACCAATCAAAACAGAATATTGAATAAAGCTAAACAATCAGAACAAATCAAAACAGAACAATATTGGCCTTCAAAGACAAGATAGAAGGAAACCCTCCACATTTGCTATATTGCATGCTGTCATCCTCCCAAGAGATGCTCAGACTTCTGGCCCCAGGCCTCCTGCATAATCAACCAAACAATGCAAGCATTTAGTTGCTTTATGTGCCTTAGTTACTGTCAATTCCGGCTGTCCTCCAAACCATTGGTAGGCCGGGGTTTTAGCTCAGTGGCATAAGTACCTGTCTTGGAAGCACATGGTCATGAGTTCAATCCCTGGTACCAATTTAAAAAAAAAGAATAAAAAAAAAAAACATTGGTTGCTTGGGGTGATATGGATGGTGTTTGACTCTCAGCCCACACACAGGTAGGTACACAGGAGGCGTTATCTGACTTTTTTCTCCCTGGAAATTGTGCAGCTTGTGCAGCTTACCAGGAAGGCTGGCTAATTGATTTCTTGGTTGGTCCCCCAAGTCCCAGCGTGGCAGATTCTCCCTGATCATGTTTTCACACCGTCCTTACCCCAGAGACCTCAGTCCCACTCTCCCAGGCAGCAACTACAACCTGTGAATGAGCTTAGCCCTGAGCCCACAGATCAACCAGAACACCTCCTGGCTAGCATGGCTCATCTACAGCCTCTCATCACTCACCCCAGGATCCCTCAGATGCATCAGACCCTTCACTAAGCACACAGGGTCTCAGAGCTGAGCTCCAAACCTTGCGGCCCCTTAGGCAGACTACTCTGTCACTCACTCCATTCCTCCTCCACTCTCTCCAGACTCCTCACTCAACTCAGGCACCCTCTGTGTTTTACCCCAGAGCACTGCACTCTACACAATCTGTAGCATCACTCATCATACAGACACCCCATAAATAACCACAGAGGGCCCATTCCTCACCCTACAGGTCCTCAGTGTTTACCCCACAGAATCCGGCTGCTCAACCCACAGACTCCCCTCCTCACAAACACCATCACTGTAGACTACACAGCTCTCACCCCAATAACCTCACACCTTTTCTTTAGTCTCATGGACATCACTCATTTCCCTCCCTCGGGGCTCCTTTAGGGTGGAGAACATGGCTTGTTTGGGTTACTGCTACATACAGAGGTGCTATCAGGGTGACTCCTACTTGGTGCTACAGATGAAAACTCCCTCTGCCATCAAGGTTTGTGGTCCTCTGTAACTCAAAGGTAGATAACTAGGAGACACAGAGACAAGCAAGAATCCATATGATAAGGAAACATCTCTCTATATCTGTAAGCGCTGAATCTGTGGATCCGACCAATTGCACATCAAAAATATCTGAAGAATTTTGCTTGGAACTGAGATTGCACTCAGTGGTACAGTGGTTGCCTAGGACCCAGGAGGTACTGTATTCAATCTTCCAATACCAAAAAAAATCATAATAATTATTTTTGGTCTGTACTGAATATGTACACTTTTTTTTTCTTTTTTGTTTTTTATAGTATTGTCAATTATATGTGTTGCAAATGTTTGTTCTCAGTTTTTGGATTGTCTTTTCACTTTGAAATTGAATTTTGTGCATGGTATTTTGTTTTGTATGTTTTGTTTTGGTGTTACTGGGGAATGAACCCAGGGCCTTGTGCATATTAGCCAAGTGCTCTACCACTGAGCTATATCCCCAGAGCTGTTTGTTTTTAAGGCAAGGCCTTGCCATGTTGCCCAGGCTGGCCTTGGGCTTCAGTCATCCTCTCATCTCAGTTTACCACACAGCTGGGACAACAGACAGGCACCACCATGCTTGGGACAGACCTTATCCTTATTATACTCTAAGCAGTATAGTGTAACAAATACTTCCATAGCATTACATTGTATTAGATGTTATACATGATCTGCAGATGATTTTCAAGTTCATGAAGAGTGTGGATAAGGTTCTGTGTAAATGTAGCATAATTTTATAGGAAAGACTTGAGCATTCATGGGGAATGGAATCTGCAGAAGATCCCAGAAGCAATTATCCTTGAGTACTGAAGGATGACTGCACATTCACAGCTACAGAAAGATACACCGTCATTACTACATGTGGGCAAATGATAGTAGATACAGTATATGAATATATTTCTGTTTCTGTGTAGATGTACAGTAACTTCTTAAATTTTATTTAAGTTTATTGAACAATTTAGGTATACATAATGATCACATTCATTATACGGAATTTGTGCATGATATGTTTTGATTCCTGTTTTTTTTCCCCATTCCCATCCCCTCCTTTCAAATTCCCTTCTCCTTCCTGTTCACAAAACTGTTTTCATTTTACGCATCTTTTCTGATATTCTTTCCCTTCTTTCTTTTTCCTTATTGAAAAGTTTTGCCCAGCAAAAGAAATCACCAACAAAATAAAAAAAGACAACCCGCAGAATGAGGAAAAATATTTTACTAGCTATTCTTCAGACAAAGGACTAATACCTTGTACATATAAAGTAACATTTCAGTTACCTGTCTCTACATGGATCTTTCTCCTCCACCCCACCCTTTCCCTTAATACTGGGGATTGGGTATAGTGCCTTTTCTCTGAAGTACATTCCCAGACCCTTTTTTTTTCAGTTTTGACACGGAGTCTGGCTAAGTCACTAACTTCCCCATCCTGGTCTGGAGCTTGCTATGTTCCTGCTTCAGCCTCCCAAATGCTAGGATTATAGGTGATTCTCACCATGCCCAGTAGGTCTTTCTAAATATAGGCAATATGGGTATATATGAAGTATTTAGATATTATGTAATTTAATGTGTTTCTGTATATAAAATATATTTGTTATAAATAAAATAAATGAAGCTAGACCTAGAAGCACACACCTGCAATCCTAGAACTCTGGGAGGCTGAGATAGGAGAGCTCCAAATTGGAACCTAGCCTGGACAACTCAGGTTGGAAACTTGGTCTCAAAAAAGAAGTTAAAAATCACTAGAGGTATAACTCAGTGTGAAGGTCCTCAGTTCAATCTGAGTACCAAAGGGGGAGCAGCATAAAGGAAAACATACACAAAAAAGGCAAAAATTTTAAAAACAGACATACAAACAAGCTGTAGTATGTCCACATATCCATCCCCAAGATGATTATAAACTGCATGTACTACAAACATGTACTAATAATTTTTTTAAAGTTTAAACAAAAAACAAGAAATGGACTGGGGATATAGCTCACTGGCACAGTGGCTGCCTAGCAAGTGCAATGTCATGAGTTTGATTCCCAGTACTAAAAAAAAAATGGAATGTGTGTTAATATTACAGCTCTTAGAAGAATGTTTTCATTTTGTTATTTATTTTTGTTGCTAGTAACTGTACCAGGACCTCAGGCATGCTAGATAAGTGCTCTGCCACTAAACTACACACCCAGCCAGACTTTTTTCTCTTTTAATTGGTTATGCAGCTTAATAGGTTTCATTTTCACAAATTCATACACATTTCTGTCACCCCTGTGCATCTCTCCTCCAATTCCACATTTTGGGAAAGTTAATGTATATAATTTGCTTATATCCATACCCTCTATTATCCACCTTTGCACACCCTCTCCATTATCCCCTTTTCCTGTCTAAAAATATCCTCCCTTCTACGTTTTTCTTACCTTTTATTTGGATTCCACATATTAGGGCGAATCTGCAATGTTTGGCTTTCTGAATTTGGAGTATTTCACTGTGCAAGATGGTCTCAACCCATCCGTCCACTTTCCTGAAAATGACAGAATTAAGTTCTTATAGCTAATACTGCATTGTACATATAAAACCACGTTTTCCTTAACTAATCATCTGTTGATGCACATGTAAGCTGGTTCCATATCTTGGCTATTGTGAATCATGCTCAATAAACATGGGTATGCAGGTACCTTGTGGTACACTGACTTCAACATCTTCACATATATACAAAGGAGGACTGCATTAGGTGATTATCTTCTTAGATCTTTGAGGAAACTCCCTACTGATTTTCAGTGTTTGTACTAGTTTCCACTCCACCAGCAGTGTAGATGGTTTATTTCCCTCTTCACACTGCCATATCCTCTCCAGCATTCGCTTTTTTATATTCTTCATAATAGCCATATTGCCTGGGGTAAGATGGAATCTCAATGTCACTGCAATTTGCATTTTCCTCAGGGATAAAGATTTTGAGTATTTTCATATATTTATTAGACATTTGTACTTCTTGTTTTAAGTGTTTGATAAATTCATTTTCCCATTTATGGTTTATTTTTTACATTTTCCTGTTAAATTTTTTGAGTTCTTTATATAGTCTAGATTATTAATCCTTTGTTTGAACAGTAGCTAGGAAAGATTTCCTTCCACTCCCCAGGCTGTCTCTTTATCTTCTGAGTTGCTTTCATTGTTGTGTTAACTTTTAATTTGATATAGTCTCATTACATTTTTTGTTTGCTTTCCTTTTTGGGGTCTGTTTTTATTTTTGTTTTTTTGAGACAGGGTCTCGCTATGCACTCAAACTTGAACTCACAGCGATTTTCCTGCTCCCAAGTGCTGGAATTACGAGTGTGCTCTACCACATCTAGTTTATTAGTTAATTCTTGCTATTATTTCCTGTGCTGTTGGAGTTCTGTTCCTGAAATTTTTCTTTGTGCTTCTGCTTTTCAACCTTTCTGGGCTTGGGATTTAGTTCAGTGGCATAAAAACCTACCTGGTAAGCTCAAGGTCATTAATTCAATCCCCAGTACAAAAAAAAAACAAAAATCAATATTTTCAACCTTTCAAATGCTTTCAATATTTTCCCCCTTTCAAGTGCATGCATTATGTCCATGCAGTACCACATACAGCCTCAGCCAGTATTTCTTCAAATACTTTTTCATCAATATACTATTTCTTCCAAACCTCTGGGAGCCCAGTGACATAAACCTTTGACTTTCCTTATTACCCTATGAGCCCCCCAAAATCTGGTTTTTAGTGTACTTTCCTTTCTTACCAATATTAGAGAATTTCTACTCTTTTATCATCCAAAGCACTTCTTTTCTGACATAGATATTCTGCCTTGAGCTTTTCTCATGGTTTTAAATATCATTTCTATTTTTCCTCTGTGCTATTTTGACTTGGATTTTTCTTATAACTTCTACAGGGTGAGATTTTTTGTTTCTTTTTCTCAGTTCATTTGTATCTCTTCATTAAAGCACATTAATAATGATACATTTTTTGAGACAGGGTATCACTGTATATGTCAGGCTGGTATTGAACTCACTACTGGCCTCAAACCCATGGAAATCCTCCTACCTCAGCCTCCTGAGCTTTGGGACTTCAGGTGCAAGCTAGCATACCCAGCTGATCATGATAGTTAAAATCCTTCCCAGATCATTCCAGTATCTAGCTCATCTTGCTATTGGCTTCTGGTTGTCTTTTTAAAGTCACATTGTGATTTTTCTGGGTTTGGGTATGGCCTATGAGTTCTTTTTATCCTGAACATTTTGTCTATTATAGTA